>CM024239.1:42796753-42911562 GCA_013421045.1 Propylea japonica
CGGTATGTCAGCAGTTCACCAACGTTGGGCCGAGTTAATTTTGTTTGCTGGGTAACCATTACGCTAGTGTGAAAGTTCTGCGAAAATGTCCAAAAGGAAATCTTGAGTTTGAATGATTAACTAAAATTTATCAGTAAAGTCGACCGCGACTTTCCCGACTACAGAATCAAAATTTTGTATAACGAATTTCTTTATAACGATATTTTTGCGGATTTTGCGCTTTCGTTATAGGAAGTTCCACTGTATTTCAAATGTATGAAAATCATGTCCAGAATGCAAATTGACATTATGATTGGAGCTCTTTAAATGAACGGAATGAGTTAAATTTTTAGGTACCTTTTTCTTGATGCTGTCAAATAATGATGGTTTCTCTTTTTTGACATAGTTGCTAGGAACGTAGCCAGCCTGATTTCTGGAATTCTGAACTTTCCACCAATGTTTGGAGTCATCCAGAAGGAAGTATCTCCGTTTTTTCCTGAGATCCATTCTTGAGGTCCTTGTGCGGCATAATCATATTTTGCGATAACATAACAGACGTCATCTTGACCTGTTTTTTCCTGTAACATAGCAATTATCAAATGAAAAATTTTTCAGATGATTACTTTATTTATTTTATTTATTACGACTTCTTTCATCGTTAAATATCCAGAAAACCATATTGTATTAATATGAGTAATACAAAAATATCCTATTTTCATATATTATACTTTATGTATGCTTTGAATTGAAATCAACAATAAAAAATTCAACACTACCTATATAAACTCAATAAAAGAAAAAGGGTTAACGCTTCACATCACCATGAATATCAATATAGTGCAAGCATTATCGATTAATATTATCTCTGCTTTCACTATACTATAACTCAATAAATATAAGACTAAAGATAACTTTTTTCCGTCGACCTCAAAATAAAAGATGGGTTTAACATACGAAATTGGGCAATAATGATCAATTTACACTAGTATTTACACAAAAAATTCAAATTCAGAATAAATTGAGCAAACTGAATTTGTAATTAATATGACTTGCTCAAATACAAATGGCCAAGGGTGTTGTTTATTAAATGATTTCATTATTTTCCTAGTTTCACTGATGATTTAATAATATTTTCGTTATATTTCAATATAATATTACGTCCTAATTGAATGCGTTTAATTATTCCGTTTTAAAAAAATTGCATCGATCACTATTCAATTGAAAAAAGGAACCACCTTCAAAACTTCCACAATAAAAAATTATATTGATTATAAAACAAATATCATGTGTTTTGGATGTTGAGACAACAATGATCGACAAAGCCAACTGAAGTTTTGAATAGAGCGTTCATGAAGATGAAAAAATGATTCACCTAACTCTATCTAATAACATACCATGTCGAGCATTTGGAACAGCCATTTGGTGAGATGGTACTCTAGCTCCAAGTTATTTTAGATTGCCAAGAAGGTTCTGGCATTCCACGAACAGACCTGGTTTCCAACATGACCACAAATACGACTAATTAAGATAGCAATCATTCATGCTTCTAGTCTACAACACAAGAAATTAAACAATTGCCGTAAGTACATATATAACTGAATATAAATAAAAATACATAAATGTGAATAAGTACAATACATAAATATACATTCAGCCTCTACTTGGGAAGGAGCCCTAACCCTACATTGAAACACCAATTACAACAAAAAATTACTATAAATGATCACAGTGCACCTGAATTTCTATTATTGCACTGCAAATGTCACGTGTGATAAAATTTCCAAAATAGATGCTTGCACTTAAAAGACGGGGGTGGGACCAAGAACAAAACCAAAACATAAGTGCAGTAGGTGATTGAGCGAATAAGAATCAAATTACCGAGTTTCAAACTGGACATATTCTAATGAGATTCATATGTATTTCCTAAACAGCACCATCCACACAAATCAAATTGATTCCACAAAACAAATTCTTTAGTTTTTAGATTTAATCGAAATAATCGAATTGAAGTCTTTCGCCTCTTTAGACAGCTTTGCAGCTTTCAGCTGTCACTGCTGTCAGAAATTTTCTGATTTCACTGGGGGAGAATAAGAGTGTTTTTCTGCGAGCTTCTAAAAATTAAATTTACTTTGAAATCTCTGAATATTGCTGCTTCTATTTCGATTTGATCCATTTTTCTTGAATAAATTGCAGAATGATTCTGTAATAAGATGATCAATTTATATCTAGAATAAAATAATACATAATAATTTTAGTGAAAGAAGTTATGATCAAAAAGTGAGTCGCAAAAAAACGTTAGTGAAAATTCCCCAAGTCTAGGACTTTTCATCACCTTTAAAGAAATAGGTCAAACTGATCGCTTATTACCGCTTTTCTTGACATTTGACTGCTTGAGAGAGAGCAAACTTGCAAAAAGCAAATTACATCTGACAAGACAAAAGCAAGAAAATGGCGGATCCATCTATTCAGCAGGGCTATAAAAGTCGTCTACAACATTTCAAGAACAAAGGAAAGATCAAGATGTAAGTGTTTTTCTTTAAAATCTGCTAAAAAATTGCAATAAATTAATATCAGTACATTGCATGCTAACCCATCAAAACTAATGGTAGAGGTCATGTAGCCTCATGTCAAGAACCTGAGACGATAATTAATTTGTTTTGATAGGAAATGCGAAGAAGAAGAAACGAGGTCACTGTTGAGCTCAGAAAAACAAAAGAGAGGAAACTCTTCAGAAACGAAGAAATGTTCCAATTGTTGAATCCACCGATGAAGAAGATGAGAAGAGCTTGTCCAGTACTAACCTAGGTGTACTCGTTGCACAAGCTAAAGATGATAGTGACCCTGATACTCAACTACAAGCTGTTCAAACTGCTAGGAAGTTACTTTCTTCAGACAGAAATCCTCCCATTGATGCACTGATAGCCAGTGACATTCTACCAGTACTTGTGAAATGTTTAGACCGATATGACAATCCAGCGTTACATTTGAAGCTGCTTGGGCACTGACAACATTGCTTCAGAACTCATGCAGACAAATAAAGTAGTACAAGCTGGTGCGGTTCCCCTTTTCCTCAGACTACTCAACTCAAACCAACAGAACGTTTGTGAGCAAGCTGTATGGGCTTTAGGTAAATAATATTTTGATTATGTAGATTTTGGATGATTTAAATGAGTATAATTTTCAGGTAATATCATTGGTGATGGTCCATATTGAGAGATTATTGTATAGAATTAGGAGTTGTCGAACCATTATTGTCGTTCATCAAGCCTGAGATTCCCATCTCCTTCCTTAGAACGTTACTTGGGTCATAGTAAATTTATGTAGGAATAAAGATCCCCCACCACCTAAAAAACAATTGGTGATCTTCTACCTGCCTTGAACGCTTTAATCCATCATACTGATGTAAATGTAAGTGGTCAAATATGAATCGGTGGAGTAATTTGTATGCGTAATGTATACTTTTTTTTCAGATCTTGGTAGATACTGTTTGGGCTTTGAGTTACCTAACTGATGGGGTAACGATCAGATTCAACTGGTCATTGACAGTGGGGTAGTAGCTAATTGATACCATTATTAAGTCATAAAGAAGTAAAAGTACAGACAGCAGCTTTAAGAGCAGTGGGAAATATTGTTACTGGTACAGATGCACAGACACAAGTAGGTCATCCACTATTTTACCTATAGTCCCCGTTCACTAAGTTTGAGTTGTCGGTTGGCCATGGAAATTTGGCATATTCCACTGTGTATATTAAAATTTTAGGTTATGTTGTTTATTTGCTTGTCAGATTGATACGCAATGTTGTCGATATTGCATAGAGTTCTCTGACAAGTTGCAAGCTCGTCGGATGAGGCCGGGTACATTCAGCAACGTTGACTTTATTTACGTTATGACAGCAAACACTGCCAACTTCAGATAAATAAACAAACGCCTACTATATACTTCATGAACGGACTAAAGTCCGTTCACGAAAGTTTGAGCGCATAGTAGGCGTTCGTTTATTTATCTTAAGTTGGCAGTATTTGCTGTCATAAAGTAAAATAATGTCAAGGTTGCCGAATGTACAACATAACCTAAAATTTTAATATTCACCTTTGTGAACGGACTATATATCATGTTGTAACATTTTATTTCTACATTATCTCTGAAAAGAAGCAGTATTTTTGGTAAATATTCGAATTATGGGGTCCAGCAGATTCAGTTCATCACAACATAACATACCTAGTATTTTGGTAAAAGTTTACATTTTACTTCTAACATAACAGAAAGTGAATTATTATTATCCTCTGTTTTCATTGCTTGTGATGAATAATTCATATTACTTTTAGAATTTCTTTCCAAACTATCGTAGATATTTCTATTTGGTACTCTGATTTCAAACCTTATCGTTTTATTGATTGTCTTTCGAAAAAGGCATGTTGTAGTTGTCAAAATCACTTCACTTCCAACTGAAGTGATTTAGGAAATTATCAGTCAAATAAAAAGCTAGGATTGTATTCATTCAGGCCTCATGAACAACATTGGTGAAACTGGCTGGTGGTGTCTGTCTTAGTTTTTGGAAATATAGGCATCCAAAAATGTTTTTTCTTCACGCTATTTCTTCCGCTATAAAAACACAGAACTACTGCTCCAATTTAGTGTATAAATCACCTTTGAACATTTACATAACAGTTCGAATAGTTTCTTTTAAGGTATATTTAAGAATTAATGTGAAAATATTGAAATTCTAGAGGTATCACATAATCACAAATTGGAGGGAAAGCGTGCTGTTCTTCATCGTAAATTTGGCACTACTGGTCTGTCCTTCAGCGAGTGATGTATCAAATTATGTTGGGAATTACGGGAAGCGCAAAAGAATCTACGGCTGTGCCAAATCTATCATTGAAAACGGCAGGCTTTCTCTCGAATTTGTGGATATGTGGTACCTCTAGAATTTCGATGTTTTCTCATTAATTATTGAATATACCTGAAATGAAAATAATCAAATAGTTATTTGAATGTGCGAAGTGATTTTTAGACTAAATTGAGGCAGTGAATTTGTGTTTTCATAGTGAAGAAAGTGACGTGAAGATGGGACATTTTTGGAACTCTAGGGGTCCATATTTTCTAAAATGAGACAGACCGCCACCTGTTGGTTTCACTAATGTTGTTCAGGAAGACTCAATGAATACAACACCAAATCTGATAGATATCTGCTCTGGTCCCAAAATTCTAATTATTACTGTTTTCTCAAGAAAAAAATCAGCATATTGTCTTCTGTTAAAATAATTGTTATTCCTTTCTTGTAATCATGGATTTGTTTGACTTGATTTTCTCCAATAGGTCGTTCTCAATTGCGACGCGTTATCTCATTTCCCAAGCCTCCTTACGCATCAAAAGAAAAAATTTGCAAAGAAGCCGTTTGGTTCTTATCCACATTACCGCTGGAAATCAACGACAAGTACAGGCAGTCATTGATGCAGGTAATTATTAAACTCAGATGTAGGAATGAACGTCCTGATATCTGGACAGTTCGTTGTAAAGGTGAATAAAACTCTATTACAGGTAAAATTATATGTTTTGAGCAATTAGCAGCTCATATTCAGGAGAAAAATCACAAATGTGAAGCTAAAAAACCGAAAAACTCCTGGAGAAACAGCAACAAAGCCAAATATTAAATGACAAAAATATAAAATTGAATGAAATACAATAACCCAAAAAAAAACAATTACAAAACAAAAGAGGAAAAAGTCAAAACAATCAAAATTAATACGAAATGAGCGGAAATGAAGTCAGTATTTTATAAAAAACAAAAAAATGCAGAATGTCACCAAAATATACTTAGATTAAATCTTCAAAAACTTGTTCACTGAAAGTTGGCCAAAGTCATGGAAATGATCTAAAGATGACTCCTCACCTAAGTCCAGTGGAACTTCCTTATATTGAACGTCTGTATAACGAATTTCGTACAAGACCCCTTGCACCTTGAATCGAAATTCCATGTTAAAACATCCTATAAAACGCAGTAAATTCTCTCTATAATGAAATATTCGAAAAACATCACTCTTTGAATAGGTATGGGTAAGAAGGTGTAAGGGTGGGTTTTTCCGAAATTTTTCCGGTCGTACGTAATAAATCCCGACCTTAAACTAAATCATTACGGCGGGCAGAGAGATCCTTCTGAAACAGTTGTAAATAAACCCCTGGCTGTTTGGTTTCAATCTAACCATTACGCTAGTGTGAAAAGTCGTGCGAAAATGTCTGAAAGGAAGTGCTTAAGTTTGAATGATACACTCAAATTTATCAGTGAAGTCGACCACGACATTGCCGACTATGGAAACAATTTTCTGTACAACGAAATTTCTTTATAAGGATTTTTTTGGCGGATTTAGTGCTTTCGTTATAGGGAAGTTGCACTGTGATTTTATATGGAATAGTGTTTTATTCACCTTTTCAATAAACTCAGATGTGTTTACTTCAAATTTAATTCCGCTTACCGTTTAGGTCTTCTGCCCTACATCATACTCAACCTCAAAAAAGGAGATTTCCAAACACAAAAAGAGGCAGCATGGGCCATAAGTAACCTAACGATTGGCGGCAACAGAGATCAAGTGACCCGCCTGATAGAAGAAGGAGTAATCTCACCGTTCTGCGATCTTTTAACATGTAAAGATGCGCAGGTCATCCAAGTCGTGCTTGACGGCATCAATAACATGCTTAAGATGTCCACACATATTGTTGATAAACTATGCGCGATGATCGAGGAGTGCAGTGGTTTGGACAAAATCGAACAACTTCAGAATCATGACAATATTGAGATCTACAAACTAGCTTATGATATAATCGAGAGATATTTCAGTGAAGATGTGAGTACTCATTTCTTTTCTATATTTCTATATATTAAAATAGAATCTATGGTTACCGTCAAAACGCAATATCTTTCAAACGGCTGCACAAAATTGGATAATTCTTTTTTTGTTGTGTTCATAATTGCTAAATAAAAGGCTTTCCTTATTCTTATGACCAATCAAGCAGTCATAGAATACATATTTATAGGTTATAATGATTTTGACATTTGAACAAAAAGTGACGTTACATTGAATGAATCGAAAATTTTAATCAGAAATAACGTATGAACTAACTATTATACAACAATATTTTACTTATGCCATATTTTACAAATTTTAAAACCTATGATGTTTGAATTTATTTCGATTGCCTGATGCCTGTATGTTTATGATCACAAATCAGATCAACAGATGGCGCTGTAGTCGTTATCTAGGTTATTCATCTATTCTGCAACTAAACGGCTGGATTGAATTGAACGAATTTTTGTGTATACAGAACAACGTCTGTTGGGTCCGCTAGTTTATTATATTGCCCGTTCACGAAAGTTTGAGCGTCGGTTGGCCATGACAATTTGGCATATTCCACTGTGTTCAATAAATTTTATGTTATGTTGTTTATTTTCTTGTCAGATTGATACGCAATGTTGTCAGTATTAAAGAGAGATGTATAAATCGCGGATTTCTTACAATGTCAATTTACATCTGAAAATTGACAAATTGATAACGCAATTCAGACAGTGCTAAGTACCTAACGACAAAATTGAAATTTCACAGATTTATTACTTGAATTGAATAAAAATATTGTTTGAAAAAGTGGAAACTAATGGTACCTATCTTGAATGTGTTCGAGAATTATGTTTCATTAGTCATAGAATTGGGAATGAACAGAATAAGTCAAATGAAGAAAAAGTTCTGAAACAACATTCTGATGAACATAAACATTGTATACTCAAGACGAATCAAGATATATCTGGAGTAATAAATGAGGATAACTCGGACTTATTCGAAAGAAATACTTGTTACTCACCAATGAATTGGTTGCTTCATAAGATAATTCTGATGAATCGTTGGTTCCAAAATATCCTGATTTGGACTTAAGGAACACCTCTACCTACAGCTACATGCATGTTATACTCGATAGATGAGATTTGTTATGATTGTTGTGAATTGTAAACAAGATAACCTCTCTCTCGGACTCGAAAGCGCGTCGAACGGTTAGGCTACATTAACGTTAGGCCTGGCAACGTTGCATTGAAAGTGGCAAATTTTTCCCAAAACTACCAACCTAAGATAATGAAACCAATGCCTACTTTGTGCTCAATAATATGTGAACGGAGTATACACGGTGGTCCAGATCGTACCAACAAATTTTAATCACGTATTCTACATAAAAAATGAGCTCTAGTTTGTTGTATAAACATATGTCAAGAAATGTTTCCTCTTCGAGATACAAGGTGTTAAAATTATAGAAAAAGAAATGGTTTTTATTAATAACTTTCACACTGCTTAAAAAATTTTCATGAAATTTGAGACATAGGTTTTGAGCGTCAAAGAGCACTTCTTGCATAATATCCTTTCTTTCTATCTACCAGTGGCGTCCGGTACTGCAGCGAGACTGAATATTTTTAGATAAAAACATGATACGCCACTGGTTTTTTCCGGCAATAAAAATTACTATTTAAATCCACATTTAATTTGGAGCAAATTCGGTCTCTTGACTTTTTGCTGTACCAGGCTCCGTTTCCGGTTAAAAAAAATAAAACATATTCTCATGCATGAAGAAATCGCCAAAATTTGATAAGGTAGGTACACAATAATAATAAGAGTTTTATTGCTATTTCAAATTGTGGCAATTTTTTCATACATGAGAATGTGTTTTATTTTTTTAACCTGAAACGATGTCTCGTACAGCAAAAGTCAAGAGACCGAATTTGCCCCAAATTAAATAAGGATTTAAATCAAGGGCATAGCCAGGGGGGGGGGGGTTTTGGGGGTTCCTCGAAATATGTTTATATGACAAACTAAGGCTCATTTTTGATGTAGAATACGTGGTTAAAATTTCTTGGTTACGATCTGGACCACCCAGTATATTCATATATCATTCTAACATTTAAGTAAGACATTTTAATTCGAGAAATTCATCACTTGTTTCAACCTTATAGTACCAGTACCGACTGCAGAATAAGTTAATCAAAAATGAATAATTCCTTATTTCCTAACTTGTCTCATGCTGCATTAATCAATGATTCTCGTGAATTCTGTCTCTTTGATGGAATAAAAAAACTTTGTATTATTTCAGTCCGAGGAAGACCCCACCTTAGTTCCTGCAGCTGGCGATACAACATACACCTTCGATCCGAACACAAACATACCCAACGAAGGTTTTCAGTTTTGATGTGAAAGGACTTGCTCAAAAGTTACAGACACATACATTGTTTTTGCCTAGAGCATTCGCTTCCTAATACAACAACATCCATTGATGTACGTTCATTTTAATTTTATAAACTTTGTGTAAATATAAATTCCAAGATACAAAGTGTTAGTAGGTTCAACGGAATATTAATTTCATTTAGATGGGTAAATATGAAAATGTAAACGTTTTAACATGTTGTAATTTTTCCTTTATTTTATGAGAAATTTGTTTGTTTTATGGACTAAATCAATATTTGGGATTGCGAATTCTCCTTGAAATGTGATGTAATATGACAATGATATTAAAATGACCGTACATTAAAGAATTTGCGCACGACGTTGAACATGTTTTTTTTTAATTGTATACTTCCTCCGGTATACTGAATTTTGATGATGCAATAACAGTCATGCGCAAATTACTTCGAAGATTTGATCTTAAATAAATTGTTGATATCTTTTGTTCATTGGATAGAGGAAATTCACTGTCCTGATCAAAAATTATTTGTTATAAGAAATTATAAAATTGGCGCTCACACCAGTGAAACTAAAATCAAATGAAGCGTTTTCATTTTGTAATTCTAAACATCATCTTATTTATTTGGAGTAACGATTTTATTCGAAATATAATGTAAATTTCTAGTAATATAATATTTACAATATTAATCTGCATTTCATTTATCCTATATTACCAAATTGTGGCCCTTAGCACGATGACAACCTTTCTGTGCTTCTACCAGATCGTCTCTTGTGTAAGGTATGAAATTTCAGAAACAAACAAAATGTAAGTTATAGTGATAGGAGTGTTTTTTGAAAGTTTTAATTCAGAAATGCAATAAAAAGCTTTCAAATTTTGCCAAATCACATACGATATACAATGCATCAGACAGAATTCTTCCGTATAGTTGCACTGATGAATAGTCGAGATAATCACGTGCTGTAACTGAATGAATCCGTTGACTTATTGAAATAACCTAGTCTTGTCTCTCTTATCGCAGTATGGTAGGGAACCTGCAGTACACGTATAAAATTATTTAATTTGTCAGGCTGCCCGTAATACTCGATTAAAGTATTTAATGTTGCCTACCATACTAAATGAATTATGCTCCTCCCATCGATAAGAGAGAGACAAGACTAGAACATTGCAATAAGACAACGGAATTCAGTGTGTAACAGTACATGATTGTCTCGACTATTCATCTGTGCTACTGGACGGAAGAATTCTCTGTCTGATGCATTGTATTTCATATGTTTCAGATGTGAATTTCCGAGCCTTTATATCTATAAAATGATCCTCATGAAATTTGAAATTAAATATTGAGAATACAATTTCTATAGTCATAAGTGAAACTGAAAAAAAAATACGTTTTTGACACTCTGAAACGAAGAGAAAAAATTGTTATTTTTTCATGGGAAATCTATAGTTTATCGTTTATACACTTATTTGGGAATACCTGTATATTTTAAACACTAGCTTTTATATTCATATTGAGGAAACGATCATTTGAATACTTATGCTTAGCACTCATTCTATTCGTTTTGAATTTAACTATTCTAGCCTACCTTGAAAATCCAAAATTTTCCAATTGTTTTTTGCGATATAGATATCGTGTTAACGGTTGGCCTTCAATATACCGAATGAGTAAAATGAGACTAATAGGATAGTACTCAGAATATTCAAATTATCTTGAATATGGAGCAATTAAGTGCGAAAAAGCTTCTGACTTTTCCAGAATTTTTTTATGACTAACATTTTCCGCATCTGAGTATAAATATGAAATCTTACGAAATACATATAATTAAAGTTGTACCTACGAATGATAGCAGGTAGGTATATTTTTTTTAATTCTGAGAATTTAGATCATTGCAAAAAAATAAACGCACTGATATGTGAAGTTTAATTGTTCGGCAGCCAAAATATTCTGAGCCGACATAAACATTTTTCAGTTTTTCCATAACGAAATGCCCTGATAATACATTCTTTATCTCGATATCATCAATCACCTCTGATGACGAATATCATACATCATATCAACTATTACTAATTTCCAAACTATTCCATAATTAATCAGATGTACACATGATATTTATCGATCACTTAGGTAATTACTCTACTTCCTCTGGTGAATTTCATTTCCGCCTATAAATACGTTTTAGCAAAACTAATCCATTATAATCAATCAGTTGGTGAATGGTTAATGTTCAGTGAAGTGCCCATCAGATTTATGAAAGATGCCAACCACAATAGATTCATCTTCAACTTTCTGTTACGGAAAATCAAGAAACCTACGAGATTCAGACATAAACGAAAACACCAAATATTCAAGACAAAAGTGGATCTGTTAAACTGCAAACCAGAGGATGTAACCCTAAAGATGGAAGGCAACAGAGTCATAATAGAAGGAAAATTGTTCAATGATAATTACAATGAAAAACCAACGCATTTCTCCAAACATTACATAATGCCAGAAAACTGCGATTTGAAGAAAATGCGTTATACCATCACATCTGACGGTGTCTATATAACAGCTCCTAAAAGATCCGTTGAAGATTTTTCAACAGAATTCCCTAAACTAGAAGACAGCTGTACCAATAACTGCGTTGATCTCAACGACAGATTCGAAATCCGTTTAAATGTCCAAGACTACAAACCTGAAGACATCAAGATCAAAGTAAATGGTAACCTATCATCATCAAAGCTAAACGTCTGCAAGAAACTGGTATGAAAAGGGTAATAAAAACATATTCACTGCCTGAAAGCTGCGAAATAACAAAACTGGAAAGAGGTTCACTCCTCAAGGATATCTGATCTTAAGTATTCCAAGTTTCTGGGCCTCTTCTGCGACCAAAAAAGGCCAACTCCAAGTTTGACGAAAACAAAATCAACACGTCAAGTGCAAGTTCAATATAACAACCGAAAAGTTCGAAATCAAAATTGATGTCTCAAACTATCGACCCGAAGATATAAATATAATTCAGCAGAAAAGGATGGTAACAATAGAAGGTAAATCAGTCAAAAAGTTCTGTAAAACTGAGGAGAAATTCGAGAAAACTTTTGTACTTCCTCCTGACTACGATGTGTCAAAAATAGACCGTAAGTTCCACTCTGATTGCGTCTTAGTGGTATCCGTCCCAAGGATAGAAGGCAAAGTAATAGAGGATTTCAAAACTTTTTTGCCTGAGAACTCAATTTGTGACATGAAAATCAAAGACGAATATGTAGAAATCAAACTAGACATAGTTGGTTTCGAACCAGAAGAAATAACCATAAATTAACAGGAAAAAACACAATCACAATTGAGGGAAAACAACCAACCAAAAAGGCAGAATCGCCAAGAGTTTCATGAAGTCCTACCTGTTACCAACAGATTGCGACACCAAAAGAATCAAGAAAACCATCACGTCCAATGGAGTCTTGATCGTAAGAGTGCCAAGAATCAAAAGAACATGTTCTCTAGAAAACTTATCAGAAATTGACGACAAAAGGAGTTTTTCCAGCAGAAGCAAGAGTGGTTCTTTGGATATCTGAGTGAACCTGATGAACAAGCTTTGATGGATTCTGCAGAACTGACAAAGAAAGTTTGAGATGAAATTTAATGTTCATGGCTTCAGTACTGAGGACGTTTATGTGAAAATCAACAAAATATTGTCACTGTCGAATGTAAGCATTCCAAGCCTGGTAAGGGTATTGTTAAATCTTATTTGGTGCCAAAAGCTTTCAATTTGAATGCTCTTCATACATATATAACCCATGATGACATTCTGGTAGTAACTATTCCAAGGCATAATTCTCAAAGCCATGACCATATCAATAGAAATACAAGCAATAATTCACGAAGCAGTGGTAATAATATAAAAAGAAATAATAGTGGTGATACAAGAGATACATATAATAATGATATTGGACATATTGCTCAGAAAGTAGGAGATAATTATGTAATCAAAGTTGATATAAGAGGCTATAACAATAATGATATTTCGTTAGATATCAAAGGAAATACTGTAATAGTTCAGGGTGATCATTTAGGTATGCAAACAATAGCTAGAAGTTTTAGTAAGAAATTTATGGTACCGTCTGATTACAATGTGGAAGCTCTGACTTATTACATATCTGCTGGGGGCTTTATCATCATAGAAATTCCAAGAAAACTTGTACCAAATGGGGTAGGAACTCAACTATACACGTTCCCCGAAGAAAAAACTCTAGATTCACCACAACCTTTTCATAATCCTCTTTACAAACAAATGAATCCGCTGCAAAATAAGTACATTCCCAACCGACATTGTGATATACCTATTAATGGGCACCAATATTCGAGACAACAAATAATGGATGTGCCAGATAGGCTCAGTCATAATGGTTATTTCAAATCAACACCAGATATGAGACAAACACCAATTGACAACCCTATAAAGCACAGGTTCGCCTCTTCCTTTGACGCTAATGGTAATGAGATATACCAAGTGTTTGTCGATGTCAGGAACTGTTACGAAGAAGACATAAATGTTAGGATTCTAGGTAACACCTTCAGAGTAGAAGGTAACATGAAATACTTCGATGAAATTTCGAATCCTTCAGGACATTTCCTGAAGAGTTTTTCTGTGCCTGAAGATTTTGAAATGAATGGTTTACAGACGAAATTAGAGAGTGGGATACTTGTTGTTGAAGTACCAAAGTATGACTTCGAGAGAAACCTGTTGGGGAAAATTCTTATAAGGAAAAGATCTCTTGTCCAATGTGAAAATTGGCCAAGATAATATCTTAGTGGAAATGGATGCTTCAGGTTTAAGAATAGAAGACTTCGAGATTACAACTAGCAGACGTTCTCACTATTGAAGTTCTAAAAGGAGATTCTGATAAACTCAAAACAAAGGTAGAACTTCCCGAAGATGCAATCATAGATAACATAACAAATCTATCACTTCTGATGGAAAATTGTTAGTCAAGGTACCCAGGAAATCCAGGAAAAACTCATGATAATACCTTCAGATGAACTAGCAGCTATAAGGGAAGATTACGACCAATTGGCTAAAATCAAAAACGCCGGTCCTGCTTAGTTCTGTCGAAAAATGAAACGGAAAAAACAAAATCGGTCAATTTCTTGTAGATGATTTCGAAAACGAATCAGATGAAGCTGTCAAATTCGCCACTCTGCCTAGGTCTACCAGGTGTAAATCATACAATTCGGTGTTTTTAGAGGACCAAGCTGATAGGCAAGTGAAGAATATGATGGTGACAGGTAACTTCGAATTGAAAATTCATGTACCGTATCACGAACCTGATGAAGTTATTGTTAAAATAAGAGGAAGCACTATCACGATTGAAGGAAAGAAGAAAAACGATGTGAGGAACTCGTATTTCTCCAAGAATTTCTTCAAACATATTTGGTGCCTAAGAATATCGATACTAGTCAATTGAAAACAACGTTTATAGACAATTATTTACTTATCACAGCTCCAAGGAACGATTAGAAAATTAATAAATCTGTATGAAAATTTTTTATAAATATTTAATTTATTTTTATCACAATGATTGTTATTAAAATGCTGATGTAATAAATGTGTACCTTATACTTTCTTCATTTCACTGGAGAGTTTTTCAGCAATGTGGAAAATGGACGAATTTCTACATACAATGTAACAAAATTTCATTCATCATTCTAACATAGGATATTCGATTAATTTTTGAAGTTGTCACATTCACATAATAGTAGTATATTATGCAGTGGCGCAGCCAGGATTTTGTTTGGGGGGGGCTGAACTGAACAATTTTTGATGATACAACAAATAACGAAAGTTGCAAAAAAATGAAGAAGAAAGAAATAACGAAGAAATCAATCTTTGGGGGGGCTGCAGCCCAAAGCCCCCCCCCTGGCTGCGCCAGTGATATTATGCAACGAGCGTATAATGTTAGCTATTATTCGCGAGGTGAAGTTTAGGCGACGAGCCGTAGGCGAGTGGCCCAAATCACCGAGTGAATAACAGCCGTTATACGCGAGTAGCATACTATACTTTATCCACGACTACTGAATATATTCTTGAAGATTTTAACATTTTGCGACCGCGACAAGATCCTTCTATGACAAGCGTGGAAAAAGTTAAGTTGACACATGAGAAATTTTTAGAGAACTGGTCATTGTATATTTTGTGATAAAAAAGCTTTGATTGAAATAATGAAATTAGATTTGGCCCTGATTGATAAGGTATGTTGTAAGTTGGAGTACCTACTTTAGAATACTGAAGAAATACAAATTTAAAGAATAATATATCAAAGCTAAATCTATGAAGCATCTGACAGCAGTGATTTATAATCTCATTATTCCCTTGTGATTAATGGGTGTCATTAAGCCGAGCACAGAGACGTACAATGGACGGATTTTACAATAGTCGTGATAAAGTAATTGCAATATTACTTTTGTGAACTTATTTATAACAACTTGGTTGGACTCACTGATGAATAATACGAGGTCAAAAAAGGGTTGCGCCGAATGAGTAGAATAGTTGTCGAGTTATAATGATTTGAAAGATTTTTCATAAAATAGGCAAAACAAAATTTCTGAAAATGTTCGACATAAGATCGCTGAAACTTTTACTCAAAAATTGGAGTCTCGGTGAAATCAGGTTCTCGACAGATCAACCCCTCAACTACTTCGTTAGAAAAAAATATTGGATCAATTTGGAATTGGTATTTTGATGAAAAGTGCGAGTGTTATTATATTTTGATCCATGCGCATCCAATACATAAAAGTACCTACATACAGTGTGGATCAGCCAAATGGAATAAATTCGATAACGAGAGATCGTGTCGGGAAAAAAGCTTGGACACGTCGATTTGTATTTTCAGATGGGCATTTTAAAAAAAATAATAATTATTTAGGGTAGGGGAAAGGCAGGCAAGATGGCATAGTAGGGCCAAATGGCATACCATATTTACTGAAGGATCCACTGCGAGTGGAATCCTAGAACTCAGTGCAAATGTTCGAATTCAACAGTGTACGAACGTTGTTTCAAGGGATCCGTTACGGTAGTTGATGACTTAGTCGTGAAAAAGTGGTATGAGCGTGTACAACTTCGACGTAAGCTCTCTCTTCTCGTCTATATTACTGTAAGTACAGATTATTTCACTAACTTTTTTATATCCGAGTAGAATTGTACGTTTATTGTGATCCTTTTCATGTATTTACCTTGACAAAAAGATGTCACAAAAACGTTGATTTAATATTCGTTTTTTGACACGTGGTTAGGGCAAGTTGACATACATAGAGGCTGGGTAAAATGGCATGGTACTTTTTATTAATAATAAAATTTTTTTCAGATGGTCTTCAATTATCGAAGGAAAACCAACAGAGGAGAGTGGGATGAGAATAATATGTTAAAAGCTTGGAAGCAGTAAGAAAAAAACGAATGGGATAGGCCCTAGCTAGTAAACATTCAATGTACCTTTTTTATTCATATGAATTATGAATATGATTTTTTTTTGTTTATATGAATATAAATAAATTTCTATTTCTTGTATGATATGTTATTTATTGGAATTTTGTTTTTTTCACCTCAAAATGTTTCATATTATATGATATGCCATCTTGCCCGACACTGTGAGGCAAAATGGTTTTTCGGATGTTACAGATTATCGCGATTTTTTTTTGTCTATAATTTTTTTTATTCATATCTTTTTTCAAAAATTGATAGCTAACTTGATTAACTAGAGATTCAACCAATGCTGTGCTCTATTTTTTTTCCTCATAAGAGATATCGATTTTCAAAAGATTGTATGCCATCTTGCCTGCCTCTCCCCTATGTCATATGACGGTGGCCGATACGAACTTTCCGTCTTAAATACAATCCGCTGTATATTATAAGTTTCTTGGATTCTTCAGAAAATTTTAGACAATTCATGTACAATTTCCCATACATATCTTTCACTGTTTCAGAAAAATTGAGTGTTTTCAGTTGTAGGTATTAGAAAAATTAACATTAAAGAACAAAATTATTTCATTTCCCAAATAATGTAAAAAACCGAAAAAAACATCTCCTACATTGAGATTAATGTTTTGTTACATTATTTGTGAACTAAAATAATTTTCTTTTATTCAATGTTAATTTTGTAATACATCTGAATCCACTTAATATTTCCGAAACAGTTGAAGATAGGTATGAGGCATTGTGCTGAATTATGTCTAGAATTTTTTGAAGAATCCAAAAAACTAATAATATACAAGGGGTTGTACTCATTTAAAATAAGGAAGTTGGTATCGGCCACTGCCACATGGCACACCCTATAATTTTTTTTAATTCACATCTAAAAATGGAAATCGAAGTGTCCAAGCGTTTGTCCCAACACGCTCTCATTTATTCGTTATCGATTTTTTTCCATTTGGCTGTTCCACAATGTATAGGAAGGAGCTTGTAGTTTCGGTACCTGCCCACCAGAACATTGCAAAAAATAAGGAGCTGTGAATCGGCGGCAGAAACCACCCAGCACAAATTATGCAAGTTCAATGTATTGGCGAAACTTTGCGAAAGAGGTTACTGAGCAAAACGAAGCTTCAGTACGTATGGTAACGCACAAAAAACCTCATCGGCCGCAGTGTAGAAAGGCAGTCACGATGCTTCAAACTAATATCATTTTGAATAAGGTAGTGCAGGATGTTCTTAGTTTTTGATGGGAAAATTAACCCTTCCTCAAAAAAGAAAGTTTTTCAAAAAGACTGGATAATCTTCAAACGGTGTACCTACATAATAGTTGAGATCTCTTCTTTACAATAATATTGATATCTCATCCATTATTTTACTGAGCAACCATGAAATTTCAATTGGCAATTTTATATATAAGATGTGCAGTTTTTTGTCATGCTTAACAAATATGACGTAGTTATGATAAAAAGAAATTAATAATTTATTCTGATTGATTGGACTGTTTGGAAATATTTGAGTTTCTGTGGAAGTGTTCGCAGATTATAAGTTTAACCAGGTTTCATAATTAATGATTTTCTCGAATTTGAATGGTTTTAAGATCAATTCTGGCCTTTCTCAATCTCAGCAACAGATTTAATGAATAGGGTAAAAATTATATCAATTTCAAAGAGAAATATTCGGATTTGAAGCAAATAATGATATTCGAAAAACAAGCACAATTGAAATAAATAATAGATCTACAAAGTGTTAACATTTTTATTCAATAAATTAAGAATCATAAGTGAGTATAAAAATATGTTAATTCTCTCGAAAACTTTTTCACAAACCTGAGCTAGGTTCTTCATTGTTCAGTCTTTCTGGGAGCACTTATAGTGAGAACACCATCTTTTTCAAACTTACTTCTCAACTGGGAAACATCACAATCTTCCGTAATACTGAAGGACTTGATGAAACTTCTCACCGTTTGCATTTCACCTTTTTTCATCCTTCTCCTGGTGCTTTCCCTTGACTTCCACAACGTTTCCATTCGTTGATACCAACACTTCTTCAGGTTTATACTCAGGCAGGTTCAGCGTCAATTGAAAATCTTTTTTGGGTTTAGGTTTATTACCAGTTACTTTCGTCTTCGAATCGGCTTCTTTGGTTATGATTTTCTCAAATTTATCATCTTTTGGATTCTTCCAGTATTCCACAAATTGTTTTCGTATAAAATCATGTTCGTCAACTGATGATTCCTTATTTTCTGGAGATTTAGATTTTTTCGAAGATTCTTTTTTGGACGGTTTTGGCATTGTGTTTAATGTAACAGCGTTTTCGGATTTTAAATGTTGGTTGGACGTTTCAAAATGAATTTATAATCCCTAGGAGGAAATTCAGGTACATTATTAACTCGTTGAGAATCATTGTACATATTGATTTTATACGTAATTGTAATTATGTGTATACGGAAATGATGATTCCAGATCTGATGAAATCCATGCAGTGGCGGCTCGTAAGATTTCAGTCAGAGGAGGCCCGAGACCACGCAATCAAGAAAATCGTTTATTTCGAACTGGGCTTCCTATCAGCCACTGGCATTTATTATACCATTCTAAGCATTACGAACGATTATGAGCAAAATTAATAATTAAATTTGGCATTGCTGGTCGAGGTGTCTTAATTTCTTGAGTTATGAAAATTTCATCATCGTAAGGCATTTTACTGAATTTATTATTCAACATAAAATCTACAAGATCTTGTGTTCTTTAAGTTCAATACTTGCAATATAATAATTCTCACCTCTTGTTTTCGTTTCCATCTTTCTTGCTGAATATTAAAATCTTATCTACAAACTTTTCCGAAAAATGTCACTAAACCTCAAACCGCACGCTGAGAGGAGTAATAATTCGTTAATAAAAAGGGGGGAATCAAGACAACAGCTGATCTCCATCCACGATCGCCGGGGTTGATTCGGGCAGATCGGACGTTCAGTTTCGGCTCAGTTCGTTCGCCTAGAAGCGAAATAAGGCCGCTGAGCCGGGCCTCCGACTCGTGATCTACATATTTCTGCACAGTTCATTTAAAGCCGTTTGAAATGTTACATTCTAACGAATCTTGATTAGTGGAGGCGAGCCTCATTCATTAAGCGGTTTGCCTGCTATCCGTTACGTTGTATTTGTATTTGGTGTTGCTGATAATGTATGAATGTTTTAGATAGCTGAATAATAAACATATGTTCATTACTTTGAGATTTGAATAGTAGATATAACGATGGAAATAATGTAGATATAAAAATGTGATTATTTTCATTTGAACTTCAATTTACAATCAAATAAAATGCAGTGAATATAGGAGAGGCCCGGCCTCCTCTGAGCAGCCGCCACTGAATCCATAGATTCTCCTTTTTATCTTTTCCTTGTTTATATCAACGAAATCGATTTATTTGTGATATAATTTCAAATACCTTCATTCTGGAGTTACTCTCTTAGACATCATATTTATTTTCTTTAATCCAACAATGATTGAAAACAGTAACAGTAATATTAGCTCTTCAAATTTGTCACTCAACAATAAGAAGAACTACACGGTGGACAATGAGTTTTTTCACAAGTATAACTTCCACGTCAGTCTTCTGGTGTATCCATATACTTCTGAAGAAATAGTTGTGAGTGCTGTTGGGCATAAGATACTGGTAGAAGCGAAGCAGAAGAAGCCGAAAATTATCGAGAATGGGTCCAAAACTTCCAGTGCTTTCTGGAGGAACTATTTTGTGCCTGAGGAATACGATATGACCAGATTGAAATATAGAATTTTTGATGATGGAATGCTTACTATCAGCGTTCCTAGAAAGGATTCTGGGAATAATGTGAAACCATCGAAATTAGTGTACAAATTGGAGGATTAATTCATTGAACAATTTTGTTTTTAGATCTCCATATTATTGGTTTTTGTATTTTTCCTTTTTATATTCGTAATATGAAAACTCTGTATCTGTATCTTCTGTATGATTCAAGAATAAGTTTTATGTCTTTTATATGTTCAGTTCTGGATTAAGTAGATAATAAATCTCTTTTATATTTATTGATTTTTCACCTACCATACTTTTCCCTTTTTTGACTATAAATGGTTTGAATTAATGAAAGATTTTCCACTGATTCGATTAAAAAATAGAGTAACATCACTGATCAATAACCGTTCCAGCTTTTCAAGTTTCAAGATTTCTCAGCAGGGAAAAATCATTCGCATATTTTTTTATTCAATGCATAATCACTCTAGGGAGATTTCTTGATTTCACTTCCGGTCATTCAGAAATACAAAAATACTGTGCAAATATCCCTTTAATAATCACCAGAGTGAAGGGCAATAAAACAACGATGAATTATTCTATTGACATGAATTTTATTCATCGGAAAGATAATCTTTTAGGCATTACATTTTAAATATGGTTTCTGGCATGACCGCCACGGCAGGCTCGGATGTAGTCCAATCTGCGGACGTCCAATTTTCGATTACTTTTTCAACATTTGTGGGCGTATATCGGCAATAACACGGCGAATGTTGCTCCAAATGGTCAAGCTTTTGTGGCTTATCCGCATAGACATACAACGACTTTACATAGCCCCACAGAAATTAGTCTAGAGGTGTTGAATCACAAGATCTTGGAGGCCAATTCACAGCTCCAAAACGTAAAACAAAGCGGTCACCAAACTTGTCTTTCAATTAATTGATTGTGGCACGAGCTGTGTGACATTTTGCGCCGTCTTTTTGGAACACAGCTCCTGGACATCATGGTTGTTAAATTCAGGAATGAAAAAGTTAGTAATCATAACTCCATACCTATCACCATTGACTGTAACGTTCTGGCCATCATCGTTTTTGAAGAAGTACGGACCAATGATTCCACTAGCCCATAAAGCGCACCAAACAGTGAAATGAATGCTAACGCGTACGTCACACTCAACCCCCAAATTGGATCGTTTGAATTCGCTAGCTTATTTCGCCGTTTTAAATAATTTTTCTCGAAAACCTGAACACGAAACAAAAAACGAACAATCGCATCGATTTAACGAGGGTCTATTATTCCTGAAATATTTTTTTCTGGAAATCACTGGAAATCCAAATTGCTCTCAAAATACATATTTAAATTTAGATCATCTTTTTCCAAGAAGCATAAACTTTCTTCTTCTTTTTGATTTTGGAGGAATGACTACTGCATCAAAAACTAAAATCCGGACCGTTGGCCCAAAAATTTGGGATTTTTTTTTTACCTGACTTCATCTTCGCCATTGGTGACAATTTACAAGTGTCCTCATTACCATTCCATGAAAAAACAATAAAACTGAGCAATTTTTGCAGAAATATTGCCTGGAAATCTTAAAACAATGCTTCTGGTCATATCAGAGGAAATTTGATGATTTGTAATTTAAAATCCAAGTTGAAGCAAATTCCTTCGTTTCGGGATCTGAGATTTCTCAATTCACCTTTAACATGTGAACAACCAGCTAATGATCAACAACAACTGAAATATTCAGGTCCAAATAGGATCTTTGTCAACTAAGATCATATCACACACAATATTATAATAATAATGTTTCTTTATTTCAAGTCAACATTTTAGGTTTTCTATCTTTTTGATGCTGAAGAGATGTATAATTTCAGGTACCTAGGGGAAAGTGAGGTAATACGATCCCTAAGGGTCAAATGATCCCCCGCCGTAAATCAGACACAGTTTGTACCATCTATCCAAATACACATGAAACATGTTCCCCTGTGCCCCTGCGAGTTACCTGTAAATGTCAATGCGGTTCGAGTGCTTGGCGTGATTTTATTAAAAAATAATCAAAAAGTGTGGCTCTGATCTAAGGTAAGCATGTTTTTGGACTTTCGTTTTTTTTACATGTAAGTGTTCATTGAAATGTTGTTTCATTTGCGGGTATTAGTAGCAGTTAGCTAATATTTAAGCAATGTTCGATCATCGCACGCGGTATGTTAAAGTTTTGTTTTGATCGATATTTTGTAATTTGGTATTTGGGGTGAAATGATCCCCTCTGTGTGTCTAAAATGATCCCTGGAATCATTTTACCCCATTAATAGTTTTTGTTTACAGATCATGCCGCGAATTTATAAACGTAAAACTAATCGCCAAAAGAGGCCTGAAGAACAAATGCAAAAGGCATTAGAGATGGTATGGCTTACAAAACCGCGAGAAGAGAATTTGACGTTCCTGTGATGGTATTAGAAAGAAGAGCCAAAGGTAAAAATAAAATAGCTGTAGGCTCAGCTAAAAAGTTAGGTAGCAAACAAACAGTGTTCAACCTGGAACTTGTTGACATGGAGTTCAGAATAATATACGGGTTAACCACTCAGGATTTCTTAACCTCAGCTCACCAAAGTGACAGAAAGAAATTATTTACCGCATCAATTTTCCGAAGCTAAAGGAAGAGCTGGACTTGAATGGCTTCGTGGATTTAGACGTAGACATCCAGACATTACAATGCGTGCGCGAGGTTTTAATAAGAACGTGGTGGATGAATTTCTCCCGACTTTGAGAAACGCCCAAGAAAAGTATCATTTTTCAACCCATCGAATATATGTGCTTTGTGTAACTTGCTTACATACTTAAATTGTTATGAGCAATACATATTATCATTTAAATAAATAGCAGAGTTCTTTATTTCCTTTTTCTATATTTATTGACTTATAGTACAAAATGATCCCTGGGATCAATTTGCCCCTACCCCAGGGATCATTTTATCCACAGGGGTGTATAAAATGATCCTTTACTGAACTTTAACAAAAATGTCTAATACAAAAAACTTCATAGATGAAATGAAGAATAAGTAGGCAGATACAAAGTTAAGTAAATTCACTACATTCAACAATTGAAATCTTGCGGTTTCGCCTACAACGTTAGCCACAATTAAAATTTTCCCTTAAGGGGATCATTATACCTCACCTTCCCCTATATTCTGCTTGTTTTTGACTAGTTGTTAGATTAAATTTGGGGTATATGTAGTCAAGACTTCTAGTTGCATGGATGAGTTTCTCATTTCGGAATTTCTGAAAAAATTGGCTGTTTCTTCTCATGAATAGCAAAAACTCTTGTATATATAGTGCATATATGGTAAGTAAACCGTTACTCTTGAAAGCCCACTCATTATTCTTATCACTTTTTTTGTAAAATAAATATATCAAACTATATCCAAACCGCAATAATATTTTCCTAATAAAAAAATCAACACAAACACAAAACGAATCCCCCCATATGACTAACCTAATGTCGTAATTAAATAACAATGATTCATCAGAATTCAAACACCAACTCACATCAACCAGGAACAAGGAAATCAATCACAAAACACATAAATACTTTCCTAAAACTCTCCATATAAAATCAAACCTTCTCCCTAGCATATACCATCTTTCCTAAATCCACCAATCTATCAAGATGTGTTCCACCAAAGAAGGTTGCACTTTCAACGACGATCCAAACTTCATTGTGGACGAAAGACATGTTAAAATAAGGGTCAACGTTGAAGGGTACTCCAAGTGCGATATCCAAGTCAAGACACAAGGTAACACCATCTACGTCACTGGCCAGAAAGAAGAGTGCAAGGGAGATGAAACAGTTACGAAGAACTTTAACACTTCTTACGATATACCTCCAGGTTACGATATTCCCAAATAAGTGCTAGATTTTCGGATTGCATCTTGGTTATTGAAGTGCCAGTACAAAGGAGAGACGATGGAGTTTGTAGGAAAGTAGATATTCATTGATTTTTGGATTGATTTATATGCTTGATGTACGTGAAATATAACAAAGTCTGAATAAATAATGCTAGTGCCTTTTGACGTTTTTTGTGAGTTTCATTTTTGCTTGTTAGGAGCGCAATCGTGATGAAGATTGCCATTGTAGAACACAAATTGTGACTTGTAATAAACCCACTAAGCAGCCTTAACTCGTTTTTTCACAAATATAGAGCTTGTTGAGCCTTTTAGTTTGAGGGTGCAAACATTCTCTCAGCTTGTTTTTGATCCGGTGTGTTGATCCAGTGGGAGTGGTGGGAGTGTTCCTCTCAATTCGATGAAATCAAATCACGAAACATATAAATATTTTCCTATCACTCTCCTTATAAAATCGAAACATCTCCCTAGCATTTTCCATCTTTCCTCCATTTGCTAATCCATCAAGATGTGTTCCACCAAAGAAGGTTGCTCTTTCAACGACGATCCAAACTTCATTGTGGACGAAAGACATGTTAAAATAAGGGTCAACGTTGAAGGGTACTCCAAGTGCGATATCCAAGTCAAGACACAAGGTAACACCATCTACGTCACTGGCCAGAAAGAAGAGTGCAAGGGAGATGAAACAGTTACGAAAAACTTTAACACTTCTTACGATATACCTCCACGTTACGATATTCCCCAAATAAGTGCTAGTTTTTCGGATTGCATCTTGGTTATTGAAGTGCCAGTACAAAGGAGGGACGATGGAGTGTCTAGGAAGTAGATATTCATTGATTTTTGGATTGATTTATATGCTTGATGTACGTGAAATATAACAAAGTCTGAATAAAATTATGCGACTTCCTTTTGACGTTTTTTTTAATTTCATTTTTGCTTGTTAGGAACGAAACCGTGATGAAGATTACCATTGTAGAACACGAAATAGTCACTAGTACGAAACTCAGTAAGCAGCCTAAACTCACAACTATAGAGCTTGTTGAGCCTTCTAGTTTGAGAGTGCAAATATTCTCTCAGCTTGTTATTGAATCGGTGTGTTGATCCAGTGAGAGTGTTCCTCCCAATTCGATGAAATCAAATCACAAAACATATAGATATTTTCCTAAAACTCTCCTTATAAAATCGAAGCACCTCCCTAACATTTACTATCTTTCCTCCATTTGCTAATTCATCAAGATGTGTTCCACCAAAGAAGGTTGCTCCTTCAACGACGATCCAAACTTTGTCGTGGACGAAAGACTGTTAAAATAAGGGTCAACGTTGAAGGGTACTCCAAGTGCGATATCCAAGTCAAGACACAAGGGAACACCATCTACGTCACTGGCCAGAAAGAAGAGTGCAACGGAGATGAAATAGTTACGAAGAACTTTAACACTTCTTACGATATACCTCCAGGTTACGATATTCCTCAAATAAGTGCTAGATTTTCGGATTGCGTCTTGGTTATTGAAGTGCCAGTACAAAGGAGGGATGATGGAGTATCTAGGAAAGTAGATATTCATTGATTTTTTGATTGATTTATATGCTTGATGTACGTGAAATATAACAAAGTCTGAATAAAATTATGCGAGTGCCTTTTGACTTTTTTTGTTAATTTCATTTTTGCTTGTTAGGAACGAAACCGTGATGAAAATTGCCATTCTAGAACACGAAATATTGACTTGTAATAAACCCACTAAGCAGCCTTAACTCGTTTTTTCAAAATATAGGGCTTGTTGAGCCTTTTAGTTTGAGGGTGCAAACATTCTCTCAGCTTGTTTTTGATCCGGTGTGTTGATCCAGTGGGAGTGTTCCTCTCAATTCGATGAATTCAAATCACGAAACATATAAATATTTTCCTATCACTCTCCTTATAAAATCGAAACATCTCCCCAGCATTTTCCATCTATCCTCCATTTGCTAATCCATCAAGATGTGTTCCACCAAAGAAGGTTGCTCTTTCAACGACGATCCAAACTTCATTGTGGACGAAAGAGATGTTAGAATAAGGGTCAACGTTGAAGGGTACTCCAAGTGCGAAATTCAAGTCAAGACACAAGGGAACACCATCTACGTCACTGGCCAGAAAGAAGAGTGCAAGGGAAATGAAACAGTTACGAAGAACTTTAACACTTCTTACGATATACCTCCAGGTTACGATATTCCTCAAATAAGTGCTAGATTTTCGGATTGCATCTTGGTTATTGAAGTGCCAGTACAAAGGAGGGATGATGGAGTGTCTAGGAAAGTAGATATTTATTGATTTTTGGATTGATTTATTTGCTTGATGTACGTGAAATATAACAAAGTTTGAATAAAATTATGCGAGTGCCTTTTGACGTTTTGTGTTAATTTCATTTTTGCTTGTTAGGAACGAAATTCTCATCTTAATTTTATGATAAAACAATTCAAAAAGCCCTTGCGTGGAGTTACAAGCTTCTGTACGCTTGTTCAGATTAGGAAAAGAATAAATCAAATTAGAAAATCTAGAGAGCTATTGGTTTCAATCTACTCATTCATGAATTCAACTTTCCTCTTCAAACCTTTGACCTACCCTGAAAGTTTCAAGATTTTAAGTCATTTCTTCCAAAAGCTAGCGTGTTCACGTTTCTTGAATTGAATTTTCAACTGAGATATTAAGATCCCACACATATCCTGAAAATTTCAAGTTTTCAAATCTTTCCTTTCGGAAGTTATGAGATTCTGATGAGATACGTGATTCTAACGAAATTTAGAATGAATACTAGTCGCTGTCTTAGTTATCATCATGTTTGGCATTGATAAGATCGGTAAAAATTGTTTTTGAATATTTTCTAATGACACAATCCTCACCTGATCTTGCAGGAGTTTGTTCATCATTATTCTCCTTCAAAATATCTCCAAATTTCAAATGTCAGTAGCGCCGAAACTACTGGACCGATTTGGCCCGTTAACAAACTCAACCGCGGCATTTGTAACGCGAACCTACCCTCAAATGTTCATAACCCTTTACGTTCGAAAGCTATAATCTTCATGGATGGCGGGCCAGATAGTTATTTATGACCTCGAGTTTTTCACCGGTGAGTCCAACCGAGTCCACTCTCGGTCCAAAATAACATTCGGGTGGAACGATAGCACTCTGTTCCCCTAGGAACAAGCGCGCAAAAATGACTCTAGATCGAAACTACAAGAATCTACTCAACCGGGTTTTCCCCTGCAACCTTCAATTTCACCCTCGGTTCTTTGAATTTCGAATCAGAAATCACCCCCACAGATAAAGAAGGAAAATAACAGGTATCCATTTCACGCTGACTACCATCATGTAGCGATAGAAACACGTGCCAATATTGACAAAACTGTCAATTTTGAAAGAGAAAAGTTTATTTGCAATTGGAGTCATTATTTAGCCTGTTTTTTGATACTGCACAAAATGAATCTACGGTGTCCTGAACTACCCCTATTACCGGGATGGAGTTTCAACCCAAACGTAAAAAAATGAAAGTTTTCCTTTTTCGAATTATTAAATTTGAAACTTCTCACAGATAGGGAGAACCAAATTCAACATGGACCAAAAATTCGATTTTATCGGATCTCCCAAGGATGGAAATAGAGCTTTGAAGGAGAAGGTGAAACCAAATATGTTTGGTCCTTTGACAGATAAATATCCTTCGGTGTATGCAAGGGGTGAAGTGTTGGACTTACCCCCTTGGATTGTTTTCGACAAACAGGTAAATTTTTTGGCTTACTTCGTAGTTAAATAATATGAATTTTGTAAACATTGTATTATACAAGAAAACTTGTTGCTTCTTAATGAAGGAAAGCTCATGTCACAAGAACCATAGGGTTTCAATCAAAGTTTGGAACAGGGTGCATTTCCAGAAAAAATATTGGTATATGTCAAGAAAATGGGGCGCACATTTAGAGCGTATTCTTTTCTGGAAACAAATATGGTACTCACTGACTATTGTAGACCAGGGCCGAAACCTTCAAAAATGGTAAAAAATGAAAAAAAATCGCAGTAGGATGAAACCCATTAGTAAAGGAGGGGAATATGATCAAAATGAAAGGAAAAATAAATTACGGTCGATCTGAGTTCGGGAAGAGGGAGGGGTGAGTTTTTAAGGGTGAAAAATGGTTTTCCTTGATTTCCGGCAAAACTACAAGTCCTATGGAAAAAATTAAATGGCAAAGTTGTAGGCAATGAAAAGATCTACAACTTTTGTATCGACAGTTTTTTCACATAACCTCAAAATTTAGGTGAAAAATTCAAAAAACCAAGTTTTTGGTTTTTTATTTATATCTTTTTCAAAAAAAACTTTTTTTTCACGAAATTTTGTGAAAACTTACCTCATTATGTCCCAAATACGTTGTAATTTATTTGATTAAAAATATTTATGTTTTCGTCTTATTTTTACTCAATATCAAAAAAGCACCCCAATTTTCAATCGAAAATTCTGACGTCAAAATATCAGCTTTTTTCAAAAGTTTAAAGGCTTTTCCTTCATTGAAATATCTACTTTCTGATGGTGTGAAAAAAATATACATTACTATAAGGAGTGTTCTCAGAATCAACGATTTATGAAACCCACCATTAGAGTAACTCAGTCCCCACTTCTCTATGAAATAACTTACAATGGGTTAAAAACTAACCAAAAGTCACTCAGGTATATGAATTATCTCAAAACAGCAATAAATAGTCATCTAAAAATTTTATTTAAACAAGATTCTACAGCTTTTTCAAAATATTGTAGATGTCTTATTAAATATTAACTTTATTAACTTATTTTTTTGTTAATTATAGAAGTATATTTCAATTTGTAATTTTTTCGTTTATGAATGAAACAGGAAATCTTACGTTTTTTGAGTAATTAAAGAGTAAATTTCAATAAAAATCTCAAAATTGTACATAATGATTAAAAAAAAATTTCGAATTTGGGTTTTTTCAATTTTTTGCATTTTCTGAGAACATTTCTAGTAATGTATATTTTTTTACACCATCAGAAAGTAGATATTTCAATGAAGAAATCATTATGTACAATTTTGAGGTATTTATTAAAATTTACTCTTTAATTACTCAAAAAACGTAAGATTTCCTGTTTCATTCAAAAACGAAAAAATTACAAATTGAAATATACTTCTATAATTAACAAAAAAATAAGTTAATATTTAATAAGACATCTACAATATTTTGAACAAGGTGTAGAATCTTGTTTAAATAATATTTTTAGATGACTATTTATTGCTGTTTTGAGATAATTCATATACCTGAGTGACTTTTGGTTAGTTTTTAACCCATTGTAAGTTATTTCATAGAGAAGTGGGGACTGAGTTACTCTAATGGTGGGTTTCATAAATCGTTGATTCTGAGAACACTCCTTATAGTAATGTATATTTTTTTCACACCATCAGAAAGTAGATATTTCAATGAAGGAAAAGCCTTTAAACTTTTTGAAAAAAGCTGATATTTTGACGTCAGAATTTTCGATTGAAAATTGGGGTGCTTTTTTGATATTGAGTAAAATAAGACGAAAACATAAATATTTTAAATCAAATAAATTACAACGTATTTGGGACATAATAAGGTAAGTTTTCACAAAATTTCGTGAAAAAAAAGTTTTTTTTGAAAAAGATATAAATAAAAAACCAAAAAATTGGTTTTTTGAATTTTTCACCTAAATTTTGAGGTTATGTGAAAAACTGTCGATACAAAAGTTGTAGATCTTTTCATTGCCTACAACTTTGCCATTTAATTTTTTTCCATAGGACTTGTAGTTTTGCCGGAAATCAAGGAAAACCATTTTTCACCCTTAAAAACACACCCCCTACCACTTCCCGGACTTGGATCGACCGTAATTTATTTTTTCTGTCATTTTGATCATATTCCCCTCCTTTTTCAATGGGTTTCATCCTACTGCAATTTTTTTTTGTTTCAAAAATTATCGACCCTGGTCTATTGGTCGTAAATCACGAATCCGTTATAAAAGACTGATTTTTCCTTCTAGTTCCTACTTCCTTCAGAAAAAAATCCCGAAGTTTGACCACTTAACTTCAATAACTTCGTTTCTTCACTTATTTTGCACTGTTCTGTTGCAATATATTGATGCTTAATCCAATTTTTCGAACAAATAATGCCATTTCACAAGTAAAAATTCCATGAATTGGCCATAATATACGAAGAACTTTTACCAAAATGTTCACAGAAATTATGAACCCCTAAGAATATTACAGAGATAATCCGTTTTTTGATTAATATATTGATGCTTAATCCAATTTTTCGAACAAATAATGCCATTTCACAAGTAAAAATTCCATGAATTGGCCATAATATAAGAAGAACTTTTACCAAATGTTTACAGAAATTATGAACCCCTAAGAATATTACAGAGATCATCCGTTTTTTGATTCTTAGTCAGGTTTTTGAGAAAAAAATTATTGAAATCAACGAATTTAAACGATCAGAATTGGGGGTTGATAGTGACGTACGCGTTAGCATTCATGATGACAGTTCACTCTGTTGTGAATTATCATCCCCACTGATAATACTTGCTCGTACGTCATCATGGCGCGACGTTTGAACTTCGAGCGTTCTAATGTTTACTCATTTTATACCAAAACGCAAAAAAAGAAGTTTTGTACGGTGTCGGAAGTATTTTCCGAAAACCAATATTCTTTTTAATCAAATCAGAAAATATCTCAGAAACAACGCGCCAGAGACCCATAGTCCATAGGAACTAATTTAAGTAAACTTATTCTGAAACACCCTGTATACAGGGTCTCCCGGAAAATGTGGGAAATCTCTCGGATTAAGATAGAACATAAAAAATGAAGATGACAAGTTCCCATAATTTTTTTTCCTAGCGGCCTTCCCTACGAAGATACAACCTCCTAAATGACGCCACTGGAAATTCATTTAGTGGAATAAATTTCAATTACTTCGAACATCTTTCATTATTTTTTTTCGAAAATGGTACCTTTTCTCTAGCTATTCAAGGTATCAAATTTGTTTTTTAGCACCTTATCATACAGGGTGTTAAATATGTAAGCATTAAAATGTACAACCCAGTCCACCCCTGGTAAACTGAACAAGCTAATTTAAAGTGTGGTTATTTAAGAGGTCCGTAATACAATTAGTCATATCAAATTATATCGAGTAGTGTGAAACTTATTCCACTAAAATGGATTTCCAGTGGCGTCATTTAGGAGGTCTTATCTTCGTAGGGAGGGCCGCTAGGAAAAAAATTATGAGAACTTGTCATCTTCATTTTTTATGTTCTATCCGAATCCGAGAGATTTCCCACATTTTCCTGTAAATGGCCCCACTGCCAAATCCAGGCCCTCCTCGGTCTCCCCTGTTTTCAGAATCTGGCATCACCACTATAATTGTACCTAAATTAAAATTTTTCTTTTGTCCGCGGTAGTTTTGTTGGTTGAATTCACACAACTGCATTAATTTCATTGAAACGAATAACCTTCAATTATTGAACATAAATATATCAAAGAATAAGCAGAAAAGATCCTTGCTTAATACAAGTGATTTTGTCAATCTCTGTAATAAACAGGTGCTGCGATTTGATGCATACTTCAAAGAGACCCTGCAGGAAGTACGTGGATCCCCTTTCCAAATACGTAAGGTAATTATTTATTTCTTTTTGGAAGATGGAACAATTCAAGTAGCAGAACCCAAAGTTGAGAACAGTGGAGTTTATCAAGGTGAGTTTATTCCTATCTTTTAAAGAGATGAGTATATCGTTAAAATTGAAATGCTCATCAACAAATGAAATCTAACAGATATACATATTCAAGACAGATAAAATTGAACTAATTTGATTTAATATTGGACATTTTAGGTTGCTTCATTAGTAGGCAGAGAATTAAATTTCCACCACCTATGGATGAAAACTTCTATGACATTATCGATCTCAATATCGGTAAAGAAGTTGAATTTTATGGCAGATGTTTCAAACTGATCGATTGCGACAAATTCACAAGAACTTTTCTGAACAGATGTGGCATCTGTGTTCCTGATCCTATTACACTTCCCGCTGATCCTTATTTAAGTTTAAGACAAAAAGAAAAAGATGCTATAATGTCAAAAAAACCCAAAAGAACTAAAGATACCAGAGGACAATTCTTAGAGTACGATAAAAAGGTATTTATAACGTAAATTAAAACTACTCACCTAGTAAAATAATTTAATACTCTTATTCACTGATTATCATTCATGTACTTCAATCACTGGTAATCTAATTAGATTCAAACGAAGTTGAAGATAATAAGCTATATTAAACAAACAACAGATAAATGAAATTACACATCTTAGATACATAAAAAATGTTCAAAAATATTTAACAGTAAGGACAGTACGGATAGGAACTGAAACTAGCTAGCGTTAGAATTATACTTTGTCGACTGCATAATGGACGTTTTTCGTACTGGTATCGTTTCAGGAGTTGGAATAGCCTCACCTGTTCCAGCAAAGGGTAGTGGTGCCTTAACAGGTAATTTGTCTTTTTTCTGTTTAGCCATCTGATAATCTCCTGAATCGAAATATTTCTGGCCTTTGGCTAACCTTTTCTGTAGAAAAGCGGAGTGACCGCCCATATGTCTACCGCCCGGACCTCCAGGTACACATGGATATTTCGCTCGCAGCTTTTGTTCTTCCTGTTTAACAGCTTCTTGAGGGCTCAATGCTGGGGTCTCATCTTGTTCTTGTGATTCAGGTTGATCTACAGTTTCTTCGCTCATTCTAGAAAAACAGTAGGGAATGATGAGTCAATTGCAACAACTGTGAAGGGAAACTTACTTGATATATGAATTTCTTAATATTAGTTTCTTTTTGTTCTAATTTAACTGGAGCATGAAATAATTTATAAATCAATGGATGGCACTTGCTGCAGATGGCAGATGACGGTTAGAAATCCGCGATTTGTTTGATAAACAGAAAACAGAATATTCTGTGGACGCGGTACGGTAGTTCCATGGAGGTATACCTTCATGGGTAGTTCACCTTGAACTAACACGGTACAAAAGATTTTGACAGAAACTTGATTAGTGGAGAGTGTTTGCCAGTGGCGTCGTTGGCGAAGTGGCGAAGGTTCAGTTTTTATATTCAGAATTTTTGCAGGTTTTACGTTTTTTTGGTTATTGGGACGACCAGGAAACTGAACATGGGTATCTTCACAAGTTGGAAATACATTATTTTTTATCCGATGATACAATAGAGATAAAAGAGAAAGTAGCTGAAAACTCTGGTAGAGATTCTGGATTTATGTTTCTGAAACGTGGAAAGTTACCAAAAACTTGCAAAGCTCTGGCAGGACCTGGCGATACAGCTGCTTATACTTTACTCAATGTTTTAGGTGAGAAATCAAACAATATACAGGGTGTTTCAGAATAAGGTTCCGTGAATTTGGAATCTCAATACTCATATGATTTATGATATGAAATGCCTATGGACTATGGGTCTTCAACGCATTTTTCATGTTATACAGGGTGTGGAAGTTCAAAGAAAAGATAAATTTTTTCGAAAATATTTTCTTCACCGTAGGTATACGATTTTGCTTGCGTTTTAGTGCGCATTGTAGCACATTTTTTTCAATTAAAAATTATTTTTAATTTTCCCCAGTGGCGTCCGTACAGACTTCTCATGAAAAAAATTGTACGCCAATGCTTTTTTTCAAATTCAAAATCATTTTCGTTGTCCCCACATAATTCCCAGTGAGAATGAGATCTTGACGTGCGACGAATTCTGAGATTAAAAATAAAATGCTATTTCATCTAAGAGAGCTACGCGTAATTCTTTGACTACTTCCAAAATCGTCTAGACACAGCTCAGAACCTTAATTCAAATTTTTTATAAAGTATTCTTCACAGGTAGAAACTGAAGCTATCATTCTCACTGTGAATTATATGGTGAATAATTTAAATTTGAAAAAATGCATTGGCGTACAATTTTTTTCACCAAATTTATTCGGACAGAAGTCTGATACCTGCGAACGCCACAGGTGAGAAAAAAAATAAAAATAATTTTGAAATAAAAAAAATGTGTTTCAACGCGTACTAATAAATCTACCAAAACGCAGAGAAAAATTGTGTACCTATGTTGTCAAAAAAAATCGAGAACAAATTTTTTCGGTAAATATTTGAATTTCGGTGCCCAGCAGATATCGACCAGATTTTGGTGTCATTGTATTCATTGAGTTTTCCTGAACAACATTAGTGAAACCAACAAGTGACGGTCTGTCTTAGTTTAGAAAATATGGACCCCAAAAATGTTTCATAGTCATGTCACTTTTTCCACTATAAAAACACAAATTCACTGCTCAAATTTAGTCCATAACACACCTTCAAACGTTCGAATAACTATTCGATTAGTTTCATTTCAGGTAAATTCAATAATTGGTGCAGAAACCTCGAAATTCTAGAGGCACCGTTTATAATGGTAGATTTGACACTGCCGCAGATTCATTCGCGCGCATATGATACGATGCTTTCCCGTAAATCCTGCCATCATTCAATATGTCACTCGCCGAAGGACGGAGCAGTGGTGCCAAACTTACCGTGCAGAACGGCGTGCTTTCCTTAGAATTTGTGGATATGTGGTGCCTGTAGAATTTCGATGTTTCTGCATTAATTATAGAATATACCTGAAATGAACCTAATCGAATAGTTATTTGAAAGTTCAAAGGTAATTTATAGATTCAATTGGAGCAGTGAATTTCTGGTTTTATTGTGGAAAAAACGATGTGAAGATGGAATATTTCTTAAAATTTCAACACCCTGTTTCTCAGAAACAATGCGTCAGAGACCATGTATTTATTTTTTTATCTTCAGGAGTCGGTGTACAGGGTGGCAGATACATATTAGATCCCCTAGACAGAGGATTGGAAGAAGACTATTACAAAGAGAACGACCTCGCTATAAGTAGCATTATTAATTGCTATGGCAGAAAAATTGTCCTAACCGACTGGGATCCCTTCACAAGGTCCTACTATAGCCTGAAGTATGGCTTAGATCATCTTCCTCCTGGTGAAACTCCACGAGATAGGATGGAACAGGTAAAATCTGAAGAAGGCAAGGAAAGAAAGCTTCCACCTTGGAATGGCTTTGGTACGTTTGAGGATTCGGCACAAAATTGTATCACAGTTGAACCGAAGGCTCCCCACAGGGATTTCAAGAAGTTTTTGAAATATGACAGGTAAAAAGAGATATTTAATGAATTTAGGTCGAGGTAATCAAAAATGATGGGATTCTTGTCATTTCTGTTCTAATATGCGATAAAATTTCATTATCTAATAACTCAAAAACAAACAACAAAAATAAAACTTAAAACCTGTTTGGAAATTGAAGGAATTCTTCTTTAATGAGTCCAACCGAAAACCCTCTCCAAGATGCATTCGGAATTCTGAATCTTAAACGGAAAAATCGTAGCAGAAAAAAGAAAGAGAAAAATAAATCGATTGAAACTCTATTAGATCGATTTAAAATTAACAATTCTATTCAATAACGTTTCGGTAACTTCATGTATAGCCCTTTTAAGCCATCCTGAAATTCAACTATGGGACAATTATTTATTAGATGTTCTATTGTCTCCTCTGATTCTCCACATTCGCAACAAGAGCTCTCAACTGAATTCCATTTGATGAGCATGCTATTACAACGGCCATGACTTCTTATACGATTTAGAATAGTCTAAATTTTCCTTGGAATATCAAATACAGGAACTTCATTAGATGGATCAGTTATTAAATCTTTGTTTTGAATATAACATGTATAGTCCGTTCACGAAAGGTTGAGCACATAGTAGGCGTTTCTTTATTTATCTAAGGGTGGCAGTATTAACTGTCATGAATTAAAATAAAGTCAACGTTGCCGAATGTACTCGGCCTCGTCCGACGAGCTTGCGAGTTATCAGAAAACTCTATGCAATATTGACAACATTGCGTATCAATCTGACAAGAAAAAAAGAACATAACCTAAAATTTTAATATACACAGTGGAATATGTCAAATTTCCATAGCCAACCGACGGCTCAACCTTTCGTGAACGGAGTATATATAATATTTTGTCTTTGCATGAGAAGATGTTTTCCTCATTATTTTCGTGATAATTTTTTCCTAGAATCTTTCACATATTCCATTTCATGTAATAAGATTAATGAATTCCACATTTGTTCGGTACATTGGAGATATTTTACAAATAATGAATCTTTAAAATCCATACACATGAGTACAATAGTATATTATGCTACGAGCATATAATAATAGCCATTATACGCAAGTAGCATATTATACTTTATCCACGACTACTGAATATATTTCTTGAAGATTTCAACATTTGGCGACCGCAACAAGACCCTTCTATGACAAGCGTGAAAAAGTCAAGTTGACACATGAGAAATGTTTCAAGAACTGGTCCTTGTATATTTAGTAATAAAAAATGCTTTATTTGATATGATAAAAGTAGAATTGGCCCTCGATTGACAAGGTATACCCATATTTGTTAGTTGGAGTACTCTAGAGCAGTGGTTCTCAACCTTTTCACCACTGAGGACCACTTGTACCTATCAGAATTCTTGGTGGACCACTTAGATATTATTATTAACCCCAATAATAGGTGAAATGAGTTCAAGCACTTTTGGTCGTCTGGTTCTGGTCAACACGATACTAAAAACGTTCTGAGTTGAAAAAAAATTGGCAGATGCATCAATTTACGTCTCAAGAGGCAATATTCAAATTGATTATTTTATGACTATTCCTTTCGCGGACTACATGAAAACCGTTTGCGGACCACATGTGGTCCGCGGACCACAGGTTAAGAATCACTGCTCTAGAGTACTGAAGAAATACCAAGACTTTTTTATAATCTTAGCATTATTCGTCTCTTTGTTCGGACATAATAACACCTGCTTTTAATCTCTAGTGAATAATGAGTCATTATTCACTACTGTCAGATGCTTCCTTGATTTAGCTATATATTATTATATTGTTGGAACTAACGTTTCTTCATTGTTTAAAAGTTTCCTAAATCACAAATATATTGGTGGAAATACCTTTTCAATAGAGGACCAAACCTACTTTGAATATAATCAACTCATTTCACGAAATATACAGTAACAGGTTCATCAAAAAATTACTCATATGTCAACTTTACTTTTTCCACCCAAGAAGGTATTAAAAGGGACATTTTTCAGCCACAAAATGTTAAAAACTTCAAGAAAAATATTCAGTAGTCGTGGATATTAAAGTAGATAGAAGTCTGTAATTTAGGGCACTCGACTGCGGCTGGTAGCCTAAAGTTCTCCTTGTGAATAAAAGCAATTATTACACGCTCGTTGCATAATATACTATTATTTCACATTCAGAGTAGGACTGGATAGCCACATTCTTCGATTCTCTGCGAAAATGCTCTCGAAAAATCCGGACAACTGCAGAAGAAAGTTTATAATCAGCTACTATCTGGCAGACGACACCATGGGCGTGTATGAAGTTTGTGACGGAGGTAGATCAATCAAGATTAAAACTAACCGAAATAGGTGATGTTCATACCATTGCTTTTCAGGTAGGACTAACTTCTTCGCTAGAGCCCCAGTCGTTCTACCTGGCCAGCCGACATTCACGAGCTCACCACCGTTGAAATACATGCCGCAACACATGTTTATAGGTGCCACAGTCGTCATAAACTCTTTTGTGTTTGTCCTTTGTGATGCAGACGAATACTGTTTGAGGTATATGGAAATAAATTGTCATGAGGTGAGTTTTTTGAGTGATATCGACATTTATAAAGAAGAAATAGACTTACTCTTCGCTATCATAAGATGCACTCTAAGGGGCCGCATGTCTACATCACCACGAACAGCTTGACCTCGCTGAGATCACCATGAAAGCAACTGACAAGAGGCAATAAAGTAACCACCCTAATATGGATACCAATAAGGTATTGCGGTGTTGAAAGAAATGAAAAAGCCGATAAATTAGCAAAAAACCAATATAAGGCAGTTTAGTTTTGGACTTACTCAGTCCGAAAAATTTGAGATCATTTCACCTACCTTTACCAAAAACCTCATGAAGCTGTCTCGAGCTGAGCTTTGGGTGATGGTAGGACTAATGACGGGGCTCTGTCGGTAAAAACATCCGTATGTGAAATTCAGTAGATGAGATTTGCAGTCTTTGTGGATTAGAAGCAGAAACAGTAAAAGAGAGGAATGGAAACGGGCATATACCGACTATAACTTCAATAAAATATCGTAAAATGGTCTACAGATGTTCCAAAACCAAGTGTGCACTATCGTTAGGCTCCTGTATGAGCGTCTGTGGTAAGAAACAATAACACCTCCTCGCCGGCTTTTTAACAGGACTTTGTAGCCTCAGGAAGCACCTATTGAGCATGGGATTATCGGACACTGAAGAGTGTCGGTTCTGTGGGGAGCAGGAAGAAACCCCCATTCACCTAGTCACGGAATGCTATGTCATTGCGAGCCTAAGAAAAGAATTCCTTGGGCGAGACACTTATAAGAGTGAGGAACTAGCCTCGTTGAAGCCTTCACAGATATTGGATTCCATAAGATCTCTGGAAGTGGAAGGCGAGCTGTAATAGGTGTGGTCAGAACATCTCTCTAAGGGGGCACAATAGACCTTAAGGTCGCAGTGAACTGTAGCCCCTTTTTTGAACTAACTGAAAATCATTAGGTTCAGTACCATCTTATTGTCAGAGACAATGAAATTTCTAGCTTCCTTATAATGTCTGAACAGACAGTTTGGAGAGTTGCCTATGCCTGCCTCTTCCTTTCTTATAAACTAATCTGTAAACCAGACGAGAGGGTTTTTATCAAAATCAAGTTGAAATTTTCACACTTTCTTGGCTTCTTTGACCTCTTTATAGGTTAATATACAGTGGAACTTCCCTGTAAAGAAAGCGCTGAATCCGCAAAAAAAATTCGTTATAAAGAAATTTCGTTATACAGAAAATTTGTTTCTATAGTCGACAAGGTCGCGGTCGACTTCACTGATAAACTTAAGTATATCATTCAAAGTTAAGCAGTTGCTTATGGACATTTTTGCAAAACTTTTCACACAAGCATAATGGTTAGATTGAAACCGAACAGCCAAGGGTGTATTTAAAACTGTTTCAGAAGGATCTCTCTGGCCGCCGGCCGAAATGATGGTCGGGATTTATTACGTACGTCCGGAAAAATTTCGGAAAAGTCCACCCTTTTACCTTCTTACCAATACCCATTCAAAAAGTGACGTTCTTTGAATATACCGTTAGAGAGAATTTACTTCATTTTATAAGGTGTTTTTAACATGGCATTTTGATTCAAGGTGCAATGTCTTGTACGAAATTTGTTACAGAGAAATTCGTTATACAGACGTTCGTTATAGAGAAGTTACACTGTATTTATTTCAATTACCTATTCATTTGTTGTAGTATCCCAAAGCTGATCTCAAGCTGATCATGGACAAAGTGAGAGAAAAACTGAAACCGTTTTACAAGGATTTCGTAGCAGAAATGATGCCAAATGAGTCACCAGTGCTGCCATACGCTGCTTTGCGGTATGACCATTTCTTGACTAGTGGATTTTTCTCTACAATTTGTTTTTCAGGAATAAACTCTGCAAGGTTATGGGAGATGATTTTACCGAACACGAAATGATTACAATCGCTAGAGCTTTTTCTGCTGATTGTACCAAGGAAAGATTCGATCGTCAGAAAATAAGGTATGTCGAAAGGATCTGAATCGAAGAATGTCTATACCTAGAAAAACATTAATTTTGCTACAGCCTTTTTTTGATCTAAGATCAACTCAACTCGTTTATATTGCAGTTCATAGTTCTTTTATCACTTTGAACAATCGGTTGTTATGACACAGTTTCAATAATGAAGGGTTTTCCAATAAGAGGTGTTATTTTGAATAGACCGCTATTTCGGTAGATGTCACGTTTGAAACTGTAGGAATTTTTTGACATTTGACAAGTAGAAACTACACCATTAATAAAAATGGGACGATACACGCTTCAAGAAGGCAATGACACTATTAAAATTCACTATAAAAATGGTGAAAATTTGGCAGAGTCGGTTCGTAAAACTCGAACATTTTCGGGTCGTCGTGAAGCAACTTGTCAGACCGCAATAAAGAAATTGATGGAAAAATTCGAGCTACTGGGACGAGTTAGTGATGTGAAGATAAAAACCCTTGTACGTCGCTCAAGACCAGCCGAGAATATTGCTGCTGTAGCCGAAAGTGTTGAAGAAAACCCAGGTTTGTCCATTCCTCGTCATTCTTTGGAATTAGGCATCCCACAAACTTCATTACATCACTGGAAAATCTTTACGGCGTTGCCACACAAGCAACGAAACCATTGATCTTTTGCGGGAAAAGTTTCCGGACCGTGTTATCTCTCGAAGAGGTGATCTCAATTAGCTACCGAGATCTTGAGATTTAACACCTTGTGACTTCTTCTTTTGGGGCACGTGAAAGAGAAGGTCTACAATAATAGCCCAGCGTCTATTCAAGACCTCAAAGATGGAATTCGTGAGGATATCGAGGACATAGGGCAGCCACTTTGCGAGTTGGTTATGGAAAATTTCATGAAAAGGATATGGTCCTCTAAGCGTAGTCTTGGTGGTCATTTGCCTGATGTTATTTTCCACCATTAACGGCATAGCTTTTTCTTCATAATGAAATAAACATCCGATCATTTGTATTCAAAAATGGCATTTTTCTTTGAATATCTAAATAACACCTCTTATAGTTGTTGTAGTTGTTTATAGCTTTATTTCGAATTCGAAGGTGAGAATCATTTGCAGCTTTTTTGAGATCTGGGAAGTTTATTTTTGTTGCATTCTCATTAATCAATAGCCTTCATTAGAAGAACCAAAGAATGTCCAATCACATGTTCCTTCTTTCAAAGACATCGTAGTAGCTACAATAATAATACAAATTCATGTGTTATTGCTTATTAAAAAGTTGTCTCCTTTCGAACCATGGTATTTTTCGTACATTTTCAGGGCTATTACATTGACAGAACTGAAAAGATTCCTCTGGGACGATTTAGACAGGCTGAGGGAATATTTTCTTGTCAGAGATCTTGAAAGAAGTGGTAAACTGACTCGACAACAGTGCTACACTGTTTTGAAGGGTTGTCGTCTTCCCTTAGACAAAGCACATATCGAAAAAATCCTGGATGTGTGAGTTAATCCCTTCTTTTTTTTCTCAGATGAGAGATAATGTTATCATCTGTTTACAGCATACACAAAGATGAAAATTGCCTTTATTATTATGATGACATACTGAAGTTCTTCGATCGCAAAATTTGTCCTATGGCAGATACAATTCCAATAAATATTAAGGTGAGATTTTTTTCATTTCCGATGTTATGGGTCGACTACATTGAGATACTTCACAAGCTGCTACCGAGCGAATTTAGTAGCTGATTGTAAATTCACTCAGTGTAATCGTGTTCACAAGTGAACAATCTGATTGTAAATAAGCTGCGACTAAAGTTGAGAGCTTGGCTACTGTACACGCGAAAACGCTGGCGTTTTGGCTTGTTCGCATGTAAACAAGGCGTGTGTAATCACAGTTGCTACTAAACAATCTGTGAGTTTTCATCTAATCGGTGGTTCCTGGTTCTTAAATTTGAAAACGTATTTGACATTTATCTTGGATCCTTGACACCAAACAAACATAAACCTCACGTGGATCGCTAGATTGTTGGCTACTCAGCGAGTAGACAGTTCTGTGTGTATCATCACAATCTAACATGCTGATTCACTCATTGTGTCATTTTGAAATAAGTTTGTCACACTTTTTTATTATTATTCCAAAATTAAATTCGATATTTAGGATGAAATACCACTATTTAAATCTATGGGAGATGATTACTCTTCAGTAGGGTCCTGTAGAGGTTTCAGAAACAAAACAGAAGATTCTAAAATCATCACTTGGAACGCCAGACCTTTTTTTCGACCCTGAGGTAGGGGAAGACTAATGTTCTTGTTCCACAGCAGCGGGCCTAAAAGATCTTGATATGCTGCTGTGTACTTGTGTGTGGGACTCTCACCCACCAAACCCCCTCCCCTTTCCCCGGGTAGTCACCTGGAAGTGGGTTCAGGTCCGTACATCAAGTGAGTACCCGGTTTGATCTTCTAAACGTTTCCTCTCCCATTTTCTGCGTTTCTATCCACCACCTCCTTCTTCTCCATAATGCTTGTTATGAAGTCGTACATGATCTTCCATTTATTCTTGTCTGCGACCATAAAGGATATCAGATCTTCCACCGCCGGAAGATCTACTACTATCTCCCGCAACTCCGATCTTTGCTGACTTCATCTCTGGCATTCAATGTACATGTGCTTGAGATCATCATTTTTACCGCATGTTTGGCAAATACTGCTGTAAGTCTTTCCGATTCTCATCGTATATGTTCCGAAGGAGCCATGTCCTGTCAGGAACTAGGAAAAATAATAACCCGTTCTACGATGCGCGCACTCCAACCATGGTAGCAGTTGCGGTATCAGGCGTTTGTTCCACGCTGCTTTATGTCGTATGTCTCTGCCATTCGTCGTACGTCCTTCTCCTTGCCATTCTGCGATTATCGGGCAGTCTACTGCCTATATCAAAGAAAAGATAGGTATGCCCCCGAGACCATCAGTTCTATTGGCGGGAAACACGCGATAACCTGCGCAGCTTCAGCCGAAACAGTCCTGTATCCAGATATAACCCTCAACAGACCTGGTTTAGAACACCCTCCTGGCCCAAGAGCAAGAATAACGTATTTTGTATCTGAATGTTGAAGGTATTTATTCGAATAGTTTTAAATTTCAGTTTCGTAAAAACGGCGAGGTAGGGTTTTTTTACTGAGGTTTTTCCCTGTGCTCTGGTATCATACGACATAATAGTATGGTACCCCGTTCTGCACCAACCTCAGCTAGGGACTTTTTTGTTTCATGTATTGTATTTTGTTAGCTCTCAGTGCAAAAGAATATATATATATATACTCGTTTCTGAATTCGCTCAGTAGCAGCTTGTAAAGTATCTCAATGGAATCGATCAATTAGCTGTGAAAAATTCATATTTGTTAATAATAAATTTTCAGTTGAACTTCTGGTGGGCAACAGAAAGAGAACCAGAAGCAGGTCACTTGATCGACTGGTGTGCATTCAACAAATATCTGGATTTAGAGCAGACTTTCAAAGAAATGCCTGGACATGAAGATACTTTGAAGATGCTAGAAAAAATAAAGATCAAGAGTCTAAAGAAGTGGGAAAGTAAACTTACCCAAAAGCAATCATAATATATGAATGTACGAGTAAATTGTTCAATATACATGAAATTGATGTTCCTTACTTTCCTATTACATCCTACTTATTACTCGTGATCTTTTTCTGAAGAATGTGGAAACTTCTCTGGGACAAGACAACTAGATTCATATTAGGAATGTTTTATAATGTTAAATGGAAAAAAAATTCTGAATTGACGAGAAAGATTTAAGGAAGTGATTATTTAGATCATTTTATGTATAAAAGTTTCCATTAATGTAGGTCCATAAATGCGTTGTTTCAAGATAACAGGTGTTGAAGTTTCACCTAAAAATTGAATAAAAATTTTAAGAAAAGCCCTGAGCAAGAGCTTTGGTGGAGCAATAAGACTTTTACCTTTTTATATGGGATTTGAGATTGATACCAAATATATAAATGCAGAATCTCAGCGAAATCGGAATTATATTCTGGAAATTATTCAAAAAATGAAATATATTAAAAAATAAATAATTACAAAAATTAATTTCCATGATTCTGATGATGCGATCCTCTTGAAATTTTGCACGAACATTAGGTACCTATATCAGTTTCGATTCACTTCGATTCATTTGAATCGGTTATCCTGTTATGGAAATATAGCGATTCTTCTTTTTAATATTCCAATTGTAAATTCTATAGTTCTGTTGACACTATGGTCACAAAATTTTTCATGAAGATTTAGTACAAACAGTCTTCATTCACAAAAAATTCACTTGAATCGGATATCCTGTTATAGAAATAGGAAGATTCTTCTCTTCAATATTTCAATTGAATTTTCAATGGTTCTGTTTACACTATGGCCACAAAATTTGCATGAGGCTTATTACGCAACATTTCATTTTGATGGGTTTCGTTTGTCTGAGATATTGAGAAACAAAAATTCTGAATGGCCATATTTTATGGAACACCTTGTACGATTTGGTTGGTTAACGAACTTAACCGAGCCATTTGGAAATCGAACTCACCCTGAAAATTTCAAGTCTCTAGGACAATTCCTTCGAAAGTTATTGTCTGAGGTAAATAGTTCTATTGCTCCACCAAAGAACGAGCTCTCAAAAGCTCCTGCTCAGGGCTTTTCTTAAATTTTAAGTAGAACATGAACACCTTGGACAATGAATTTCCGCAACTACATTTATGGAAACTTCTTTTCATAAAATTATCCCTTGCATCTGTCACATTATTTCAGAAACACCCTTTATATGATTTTTCATGGAAGTTTTTGAATGCACAGTAACATGGATTTTGTCTTATGAAATGAACACAAACTAAAAGTATTTTTGGAGTCTATATTTCTTCTTTTTATTAAGTTCTTTAAAAATTTTCTGTTGTTAGTTGTTAAATAATACTGTTTCTACATTAGAATTTCTAGGTATTATCCGCATTTGGACATTATATACAGTCATTTATTACAAATTTAATACAATCATTGAGTAATGGCACTAAAATAATTTTCGGAGCTAAACAAATCATCGATGTAATGTTATAACATTCTTCAAATTGATATTTAAAAATCTTGAATGTGGACAGTTTCCTAATTTTCACTGAATATTTTCATGGAAATAAAAGATTTTATTTTACTTTTCTCTGATATTTAATATTGAACTTCAGGATCGAATTCAAGATGAAAAATTTGCCCAATAAACAGTAATCTAAATTGTAACAAAAAAGGTGAACAATATGGTTCACCAATGAACGGAATGGACTGTTAAGAAAATAGTACAATTCACAGAATTCTTCTCTTATTGACATATAAAAATAAAGACATCTTAGCAGCATTTATGGACACTATGGAAATGAAAGTACCATTCTTATGCTAATACGTCCATTCCATTATTTCACATCAACTTCAAGATGACAGAATAATATGGTGTTTTCATTTTACGCATTTACTATTTCTTTGTAAATCGTATCATTTTCTTTAGACAAACGATAAAATAAAAACAATATCATCATGAAATTACAGAATATTCTGTTGTGAATAAATTATTTTTCGACAATGGGCATTCTTAGTGATGTCCAGAAAAAAACATTTAAAGAATACTGATCCCTCAGAAAATCATATCGATTATCGTCATCCCCACTGAATAAGCTTGCTCGTACGTCATCATGGCGCGAAGTTTGAAATAGTTTAGAAATCGCATTTTCAATATTTGATTAAATGTACCTATATTATGCAACGAGCGTATAATGAAAGCTATTATTCACAAGGTGGAGTTTAAGCTACGAGCCGTAGGCGAGTGGCCTAAATCACCGAGCGAATAACAGCCATTATGCGCGAGTAGCATACTATACTTTATCCAACTGAATATATTTCATGAAGAATTTAACATTTTGGCGTCCGTGACAAGCCCCTTCTACTACAAGTGTGAAAAAAGTCAAGTTGACACATGAGAAATTTTTGGAGAATTTGTCATTGTATATTTTGTAATAAAAATCGCTTTAATTGATGTAATAAAAGTAGATTAGGTCCTCGATTGACAAGGTATAACCATATTTGTTAGTTGGAGTACCTACTTCAGAATACTGAAGAAATATCAATTTAAAGAATATCGTTCTGGAGTTAAATCTATGAAGCATCTGACAGCAGTGAATAATAACTCACTATTCACTTGTGATTAATAGGTATTATTTTGGCCAAGCAAACAGACATTAAATGGGGGAATAGTGGGGGAAATAATTGTTTCCTAAAAATTTTAAGTGAATCATTGGATAGGTATTTTTTGAAACTTAGTACTGACACGTGAAATAACACTTTGTTTTAACATACTGATTGTGAATCTTACGATATATCTCTTTATACCAGAAACCTGATGTAAAAAATAATAAGATAATTTTTTTTCATTATATTTATATTTTCTTGGAAAACGTATTCGAAATATAATTTTTGAGGGTCAGAACAGAATTTTCAGTAAATTCTCATCATAATTTTATAGTGAATGACTTGACCAATTAAATTTCACTTAAATTTGAGAAAAAATACAGATAAAATTATTTCATAAAATATTCTGAAACTGTTTCAGAAAATTGAATGGAAGATATGTGAATGAAGATCTAAATAATAAATCAACTACTATAAAAATAATATTGAGAAATACTTAACCAATTCATTCTAGCCTCTAACTTCAGTAGGCAAAAAAATAAATATCATCATCTTCAATTTATTCCAATGAAAACATCATGTTATTCAGCATCCTTATCATTATAAAATTACAGAATGATAGTCAAGATGTGAAACTATCAACAAAGGTTCCATGATCGAAGCAGGTTTAACAGCCAACATAAAGTTTTTTTATCACATGCAAGTTAACAATTATAGGAATAATCTTTGATATATTCATAGGTAGGTACAGTAAACGACCATACACTGGCATACCAAATATTTGGTTCAAATACTTGGAGAGAATAACAAGCTCTTAAAGGCATAAAATACGGGCTGTTAGTTAACTAAGGGAAAAAATTCAGGAGTTATTCCTTGAACAATTCTTAACTTTTGGAAATTTTTTTGAAAAATCGCTCTGTTGTGAAGTTGAAGGGTGTTGAAGTTCTGCTTAAAAACTGATTGAAATGAGTGTTACGCACCTGAGATATTTTAAGCTAACAATTACTTTCGAATTATTCGTTCAGTTTGTGACCAAATATCTCTTCTGCCTTCTTTTTTGTGCTGGACGCCTTTCTTACCAGACCAACCTAAAATTTTGCCAATCCCCCCCTAAAATTTGGGCTATGATAGACAAAATTAATTCATTATGGCCCCCCTGAAAAATCCTGGCCCCTCCTTGGCATAAAACATCTGAACGCATATTTGTCAGTACTTAAACACATTATGTGGTAGAGATGTTAAGATTTCTATTTTTTATATGAAAAAGGCCCCAGAAGAGATACTTCGTCACAAAATAACGAAGAATTCAAAAATAATTGTTAATTTAAAATATCTCAGTGGTATACAACTTTTTCTGGTCAATTTTTAAGTGAAACTTGAACACTCTATATCTTCACAACAAAGTAATTTTTCGAAAAATTTCCAAGAATAAAATATTGTCCATCAAATAGCCTCCTGAATTTTTGCCCCTTAGTTACCTAACTAACGTATATCGAATGGGAAAATATGAATATTATTCTTAACATAACACCATGTGGATTTCTGAAGCTTTGAGAATTGAAAAGAATATTTATTATAATAATAGATTTTTCAATACCCTCAATTGAATATTGTGAACCAAATTTTCGATATTCAATTCATATAATAGATCTATCAATATGATCTAGATCATGTTCTAAGTTATGTAAAAAAGCAATTGTCAATTTGTCAATTCCAATAAAGCATTCTTATATAAGGGCTATTCAAAAATTTTCTTCCAAATTTTTTTATGACGCCAAAGGTGGTTCTTCATTTGCCCTTCGTACAACTTTTTCTTAAGTTATCGAAATTAATGTATATATAGTTTGAAAGGCGTTTTTTCATGACTCTGATTGATTAACTGATACATAGTGTCAGGAAAGTAATGAACTTATTTCTTCTTCAATTAATGATCTCACTTCAATTTGCAAGTAAGTTATGATTTCGAAAAAAAATTATATATTTATTGCAAAGCTGCCAGATCTTCAAGTATTTCTTGACAATCCCTCGAATTGTTAAGCCAAACAGCTTGAACTTAATCAAATTGAGTTTGTGGTTTGTTTGAATTAGGTACGATATTTTTTTTTTTGTAATATCTATATTAGATATTTTCATGAACTAGCAGTTATAGCTAAAGATTTCGCTACTCCAAACTATCAGAAGATTCAGCTTTTCAGAATATTGTAGGTAACTATTTTGATGTATAAAATTCGAACAGTTTCGGTGAATAGCATTTTTATATATGGAAATATAGGCAATTGCTCCAAATATTTTCGAGAAATAAATTTCAAACTTTCCTTGTGAGTTTCAACGCCAAGATGAGTCTCCTCTGAACTTGAATTCAACGGAAATATTTCATCATATGTAATTATATGATACAACTAATGAATTTAATATTGTCCTAGTACTTTTCTCGACATTTTGTGAAAATTTTTCGAGCAATGATTTTTAAGTCTTTCAACTTATTCAAGATATGATATAAAGTATTTATGTTCAATGGTATAACTGTTTTACCCTTCCAGAAAGAAGTAGTTATTGAAGCTCTCCAATTTCACTGAAAACCAGAAAAGTTTTTAGTTCAATTTAATAAGTTTATATCTATTTTATAGGTTACGATGATTCTGGGGAAGAACTCAAAGTCTACCCATTTTATTGATTCAAATAACGTGCACATTAAAAAAAGCAAATTGAATTTCACCACAAATCGAATTTGAACATTATGCTATGGACATGAACAAAAATATTTTCATTGAAATTATATTGAATAATTTAGATTTGCCAATAACCTTACCTATCGTTTTCTCATCTGGGTAGTGTTTAAGTTAATCCTGAGCATAGGAAAAATAATGGTTGCTATGAATTGTCATGAAAATATGATTTACAACACTTAGGTTCCAGTTGAAATTTTCAATATCTTTTTGTTCGTTATTGAAGTACAGTAAAATCCATTTATCATGACTTCGTCATAATATGGTATTATAGTATAGACAATAATGTTCAGTTATAGTAAGTATTAACGCCACATGATCTACGCTACTGTTGTTATTGGCTTTCCTAAAGCCACTGGTTTCAGTATTAGGGGCCGTACATGCCTATGCCTGCTCCTTGCTTGTCCTTTTTTCAGTTTTGGTCCACCAAATTGAAGAGGCATGTGTGGCGATAGATCTTACCAATGTAGTATAGATCCATTTTTCTATAAACATAAGAGGTTCGAAATTTTTATAGATGTGTATATTCGCACAAATAATTGATAAATTTTCTGCTTAATTAATATGCCGATAAATTTGTTTTTCATTTCTAAACATAATATGCTTTGAATGACAAAAGAATGTTAGTCTTTGATAGTACTTAGATGATTGAAACTTGACCTTCGCTTAGTATGACGTATTTGTCACTTTTCATCGATGTCGAAGTAAACAGATTCTACTGTAACTGAACAATAAGTGATTTAGTTTACCATACACTTGAAGGGCCCTGTCAGTGTTGACCTCAGCAGTTAACTAAATAGGGCTGCTCATTTTTCAAGTGTATCGTTAACTTTGGTCTTAGAATATATTGAAAAAGAAAGCAAGGCAAGACCGTTAAAGAAATTTTGCATGCACATTCAATTCAGTATACCTTAGAGAAGAATATTACTATAGAGGGTTTAACACAATAGTATGTCACAACTTGGGGAGGTGAATCTACATGTAATTTTAAGGAGAAAAGTTTATATGAACATGGGTCCGTAAAAGCTTCGTTACGGAGCTACATGGTGTTGAAATTTCCAAAACAAATTAGTTTTTTCTTCATAACTCCAGCAGTTTTTGAGCTATTCAGTCCAAAATTAGAATGCGAGCTATTTTCAACAGTCTCCATCATTATACGTCCTGAATCTTACTAGAATCTTTTTTTTTTTTATAATAGAAGTTACAAGCAATCAGAATTATGTACATTCTATAAGCTCATTTGATGGTTTCAAAGCTGAACGCTCCTAGGTGTCATGATGAGGTCCTGTCCAGTGACAAGACCTCTTTAAGTCTCCTTCAAATCTGCTGGCCATTTCTTTTAAGTCGCCGATCGTTCTGCAATTGAGTCAGTGGTTGTAGCAAGGTGTTTGTGTGGCTCTCAAGCTTTGTGTGATGTTTGGTGCTGTTTTCTGTTATACATCCTTTACATACGGTATTTTCAGATCTTCGTGTAGGGTTTGATTTGTAACGTACCATGGGGCGTTTGTTATCATTCTGAGGATTTTAGATTGGCTTCTTTGGATGATTGACATGTTCGAATTGCTAGTACATCCCCAGATCTCGATTCCATAGGTCCAGATAGGCTTTATTATAGATTTATATATGAGAATTTTATTTTCCAGTGATAATTTTGACCTCCTACCAATGAGCCAGTGTAATTCCTTAACTTTCAGGTCTATTTGCTTTCTTTTTTTCACTACATGCTCCTTCCAGGTAAGCTTTTTATCCATGTGTAAGCCGAGGTATTTCACTGTAGGGGATTCCGGTATCTGGATGTTGTTCATTTTTACTGGTGGACACTGGCCTTTTCTAAGTGTGAAATTGACTTGTACAGATTTGGTCTCATTGATCTTTATTCTCCATTTATGCAGCCATTCTTGTATCTGGTCTAAGTGAGTCTGTAGCAAGTGAGAAGCTTCTACCGGGTCTTCATCGCTCGCTAGTATGGCTGCGTCATCCGCGAATGTACCCATTACTGTGTTTGGGTTGGTTGGCAGGTCTGCAGTGTACAATAAGTACAAAAAGGGACCAAGAACACTGCCTTGTGGTACTCCAGATGATATGGGAAAATTGTTTGTTATTTTGTCGTTCACTCTTACCCTGAATTTTCTTGCATCTAGATAGGACCTCAAAAGTTTGTAATATGTTATTGGTAGATATTTTTTTATCTTGTACAGTAGGCCAGGGTGCCAAACCTTATCAAAAGCTTGACTTACGTCAAGGAACGCTGATGTGCAGTATTTCTTCTGTTCGAGTGCTTCGTTTACGACATGGCTTATTCTGTGAGTTTGTTGCACTGTTGAGTGAGCTGCTCGAAACCCAAACTGGTGATGTGGTATCCATTGTTCAGTATTTGGGTCTGTGTTGATTCTACGCAGGACAAGTCTTTCGAGGACTTTGGAGGTGACAGGTAGCAAACTAATTGGCCGATAGGAGGTCGCACTGCTTGGATCTTTACCTGGTTTTGGAATTAAAATAATTTCTGCTATTTTAAACTGCTGTGGCCAGTAATTTTGTTTCAGTATAGCATTGTAAATATACTTCAGTAGAGTGATTCCCTTTTCTGGTAACTCTCTAAGCATTTTCGGTGTTTTTTGTCACTGAGTTCATCCTGGACTTCGGTCGTAGTGAATGGTTTAATTGGTGCTGTGATGTTGGGTACCTCCAGAAGTTCTTTTTCTATCTCGTTATCTCTGGCGTCGTGTGGGGGGTGAATACTGTGGCTAGGCTGTTAGGTGTTCGGCAAATAGCTTGGCTTTTTCTTCGTCACTTCTGGCCCAATGTATACTAGGTGCTGATGTATTACGTATAGCTGATGTATGCGTAGTTGGTTTTTTGGAGTTCTTTATTGGTTTCCATATTGAATTATCAAATCTGTTTAGATTTGATATATACTCTTGAAATGAGTTTTCTTTTAGTTCTTTGATTTTCGCTCTGAGTCGATTGGTTGCTTTGTTCAAGGTGTTTTTATCAGCTGGGGAGTGTGTTTGCTGCCACCTTGCTCTTATTCTTCTCTTCTGTGCAATTAGTTCCTTAATTCCTTCAGTGATATTGTAGGTATCTTTTGCTACATTGATTACAGGTGTTGCTTGTTCCACTGCTTGTATAATAAGGTTGTTGAATGTTGATAGCACTTCTTCTATTTCATCAGGGGTTTTCAGGCTTACGTTCAGGCTTACCGTCTCCTCGATATTTTTTTCGATATTCGTCCCAATTGGTTCTCCTATTGTGCAGTCTGGGAATTTGTTTTTGTGAATTATAAAAGCACTGATTGTTTGCAATTATGGGAGAGTGATCCGAAGACAGGTCGTAGCTTGGCGTAATGTCCCATGTTTAGAATGAGATAAGCCGTTTGTTACAAAGAAATCAAGCAGGTCCGGAATCTTATTGGGATCCGTCGGCCAATATGTGGGAGTGCCTGTAGATAAAATGTTGTAGCCATTTTCTTTTGTATGAGACTTGCTAATGCTTTTCCTTTCGCTGTTGTAAGACGTGAACCAAATAGGGTATTTTTGCAATTAAAATCTCTCCGTCGACGAATTTGGGCCCAGTGTTGAGAAATAGTCGTTGAAGTTTTCTTTCTTGATGTTGTGACGTGGGGGGCAGTAAACTGCGGAGACTGTTATTTCAAATGATGTAAGTTCTACCTTTATTGTTGTGGCCTGTAACAGATCTTTCCTATATTCTGGCAGTTCAATATGCCTAATCGAGTTTTTCACAATGATGGCGGAGATCAACAATATTAACACATATAATACAACATACCTAAAAGAAAAGGGAAACAACATTTAAAGCCCCTAATTCGGGTTTTTCTATAAGCACAACTTAAATTAAATTCTGTCTTTACAATTTTTATTTAACTCAATAAAATATTAAAATAAAGCGTAACACGTACTTTCTTTACATATGTGCACAGTGTCAATCACTATCGGGGTGTCAACAACTGAACCTCTCACCCTATAAGCGATTTTCGGTTTTCAAATTAACTACTAACGCAAACCAAATACCTACGATAATCGATTCATTTTTCATTTTTCGGGTGGCTTGTTTTCTGAACATACTAAAATGTTCTTCAGTCAGTTTACTGAAAAATCGCAGTGGCATCAAACATTGCATTGCAACCTTAGAATATAAACCAGTTAGTTCTATATTATATTCTATGATTTCAACGTCAGTGAATCATATTTTATGTTCTGTGAATCATACTTATCCTGAGATGTAACGTGGGTGCATTTTTTCGATTTTGTTTCAGACATCATGGCGACAAATTTTGAGATCATTTTCGGTTTCAGAAGGCAAGGATACCAGCCTAGGAATTTTTTTATCGGTTATTTATTTAATGAATTTTTGGAATCAAATACGTATTTGAATTCGTTGATTATTAACGTCCATGATTTCTACAGCAACTTCGACTCTTTCATTTGGAAATATTCGATACTTGCGACTCTTTTGCGATGCTTTTTCAAGGGTTGTCATAAATAATAAGATAATTATTTTCATTTTCTCTTTCTTGTTTTCTTCCAGAATTCTGATGAAGTTGTTATTGATCAACTAAATATAAATTTCCGCTCTGATCGGAAAAAACGCGCAAAAAGATCAATTAATGTACATATATAGTTTGGTGTTTTTCGATTTCAGTTGTGAACTTTATTGATACTCCAACATTCAGATTGAATTTTTCAGTACTATACTCTTCTATGTTAACATGGTTCTTGTTTTCTAATTTTGTGATATCAACTTAATATGCGATCTTATCTGTATTTTCAGACACGTAATCATAGATTTATAATAGTATTATAGGTCCATGACGTTAATGTCAGTACCCATAGACTTAAAAGAATTTCTATGTCTATGGTATTATATACCATGTCAAATTGATAGTTTATTATAAGTTTATTTATTTAGGATAATTCGGCGGAGAACTATCCAATGAGAGTTATGATAATAGACTATGGAAAATGGGCCACAAAAAATATGTACAGAGTAAGACAAATTATATAGTTGGATATACATATATGAAAGGAATCGGCTCTCTTATATGTTACCTGAAGAGAAATGTGTTTCCAATCTTAAAGCTCGTTACCAAGTGTCGAGACTATACAAGAGCTGACGTTCGAATATTCAGGAAATCTTTATTTTTGAATGCTTTTGAAAAGATATAATGTGTACATCTCAAATAATGACAATAATTCGAAGTATTGGAATGCCGGCAGTAATAAGTGTACATTTACGATTTCAATCACAATTATTCATCTGCGATTTGAATGACATAAAAACAATTCATGTTGTGAGATATGTACTATAGGCATAGACAAACTAAAATATAGATGAGCCACTCGTATATGTCGCGCCACCTGTCGGAGGAGGATACTAATACACGAAAAAATTATTCTCATTTGATAGTTAGATGTCGTTGCATTCATGGAAATCCTATCGAGAAATACTAAGTATGTAAAATCGTTATTATCAAAAAACCTTTGAATTGTCAACTGACACAAGGAGTGGTTTGACACGTTCTTTTTGAAATATCATGAATTTCGATATGCCTGCAAGAGTGAAGATGTGTTGTGTAATTTCAAATATATATTATATATATTCTGTTACCTATAAGAATTAAGATAGTTTTCAAAAAAGTTTTTCATGTATTGAATAAGTTTAGTAGGTAATACTCATATTTTGTATTATTGAATTCATTATTGTTAGTTTTTGAGAATGTTTTCAATGCAATTATTAGTTTATTGATTAGATATTTTATGAAATGAATCTGTATTTTCAATTGTGATATCTATTTCAGTTAATAAATTTTTATTCTATCCAGAATTTGATTATTGATCCTCACTTCTCGATTCCAAAGAAAATCAGATGAAAGTTCGTTGCAGGTATTATTTTTCATGAAAATAAATTTCCTCACTCATCGATAACTTGCACGAATCCATTTCTGATTTCCTTTGGAAATTGAATTTCAAAAAACTTTTTGCCTATATGGGGAGTACCTACCTATCCAAAATGTGCACTACAGAATTCTTTTTGAGGCAGCTTTACGATACAGATTCCTTTTTCAATGAGCTTTTTTTCACGAATTAGTAATGTTGTACAAAAAAGATGTCGTTGAAGCTTGTTCTACTAGTGTCTCATCTATTCTCCGTTTAGTTAGTCTATGACTATAGGTAGCATTGTTTAACAATTGTTTAAACAATGACTATAGTATTGGAAAGAAAGTGTGAAAAGGCTAGCTCGATCATCTAATCTGGGGCCTATTGCACAAATACTTTTCAACTTTTCACTTTTCAAATGAGTTACATTGCACTAAACTCATGCATAATTAAAAAGTCAAGTGCAAAGTGAGAATCACTTCGCAGAAATTAAATATTGGGAGAAATGTTGTGCAATATAATTGATTTTCACTTTTGAATTTGTCAGAATGCAAAGTGCAAAGTGAAAAGTTGCAAAGTATTTTGGTGCAATAGGCCCCTGGTATACAGATGGGTCTTTAAGGAAACAGGGCGCAGCGTAAGGCGTTTTCGGAAACTTACTCAGGGTTACTAGCTCGATCCATTGGGTCACGTGACGGGTCTACTCGGATCATGTACCCGGGTTCTAAATTTACGACACATCATGTTTAGGGTTTGAAGTTACAGTCTTATCAACAACATACCCAATATTTTAGGGATTTATTTTTTCAGTCCAGTTTAATTCGGATTGTCTCTAGCTTTGCTTGCATTAATTGACTTCTGTAAAATCTTTCTTATAATTTCTGGTGTGCCCTCGCATGTTCAATGCTATCTTTGAGTACCTATGAGAATAAAGAAGGCTTTAGCTTTAGCGCAGAAAGATCTGCATACAAAGCTATGAAGAAGTTGTTTCACATAAATTTTCTCGGCTCATGAAACCACACATTTACAGTGAGTCAAATTCTCTTCTCTTTCCATAATTTTTAGGAATAGAATACCTGAATTACTAAGAAAGAGTAGAAGACTTATTCCCACCTTTTCAAATACAAAATTGAACTGCAGTGCGCATGCGGTGACTCTACGACCCTGCTCTCGTGTAGGGTTACGATCTTAGACGTCTAAGGTTACGATAGATCAACCTGATTCAGTGATCGTACTTTCCGAACACGGGTTAGATGTTCGGGTTAGGTAAACGAACGCAAAGGTTAGGTATCGAGTTAACCCTGTTGAGGATGGATTATCGACACTGACGAGTGTAGGTTTTGTGGGGAGGAGGAAGAAACCCCCATTGACCTAGTCACGAAATGCCTTGGCATTGCGAGCCTGAGGAAAGAATGCCTTGGACAAGAAACTTGTAAGAGTGAGGAACTAGCCTCGTTGAAGCCTTCACATATTAATTTCATTAGATCTCTGGAACTGGAAGGCGAGCTGTGAAGGGTTTGGCCAGAACAGCTCTGTAAGGGGGCACAATAGACCTTAAGGTCGCAGTGAACTGTAACCCCTCTTTAAACTAAACTAACTAAACTAACCCGAGTAAGTATCCGAAAACCAATAACAACACTCCAAACTGAAATTCTGACCATAATCTATCTATCGACACAGTGCAAGGGATCCCGAATTTGCATTGTCTCTGATAGACAGATGGCACCAAGACAACTGATGGCCGTTGATGGTAAATCAAGGACCATTCGTATGTGTGAACAATTACTCACAACACTAGTGAAGTTCAACAAGCTATTTCTCCTCATGTTGGGTATCATCCACACAGATTAGGGCGTGGTGGTTAAATGGAAAAAAGAGAGAAACTGGATTAACACACTAAGCAAAAGACAAGCAAAGAGACTGATTGCACCTCCAAAAGAGAGCCCCACAAGCTCCATCGTTGTCAACAAACGAGCTAAAGCTTCTCACTGGGTATCTCATTGGTCACTGATATCACCTGCACAAAATCGGCAACTCCGATCTGTAGGTTATGTGGATTAGCCACAGAAACCACTGAGCACATAATATGCTAATGTAATGTTTTGGCGCAAACCAGACCTTTCTCTACTGGTTGCGCGACTTTGACTCCTGTAGCCATAAGAGCGAAATGAAATCTTCTAGGAAAATAAACAATTTTCCAAAGGTCATATTCCTGGACAAAATGTAGCTCTGGTATGATAAGGCACCAAATGCCTCATTGGCTGCAGTGCAGAAAGGTAGTCACGGTGCCAATCGACCACAATCTTACACAAAACCATTACAATAGTATTGAATCTCCCACCAGACCATTAGCAAAGCATTGTCCACCTTCGCTAGCTTCAATAGGGATGTTGACTATTTTTTGTAATTCATTTTATTTTGTAGATAAACCCTATACAAACACGAAATATTACTTTTTTCTTAAAGATAAAGTATTTGCCAATAAAAAATACGTTGAAAAAAAGAGAATTAATTTCCCGCGGAAACGGCACGTTATGATGATTACGTCGATAGTCGGTAGACATCATAGACTAACTAAATTTTTAGTTTGTCAGTTTGTCTATGGTAAACATACTTTGTCTTCTGTCAAAGCGAACTGATTTTGCCTGATTCCTTGTGGAAAAGTTCAATTTACGCCTTCAAAATGAATATGTCGGTCTATAAAAGCTGAATGAGGTGTTTCTTTTATTTGTAATAATAAATATGAGTTAAAGTTTGCTACTTACAGAGACAATTCTACGTTTTTAAGCTCCACTGCACAAAAATCTTTGTTTTCAGCAAAGAAACTTGCGACCATCAAGGAATCAATCTTCGTTAAGTTACTACTATTACCCTTGATGAATCCTATCTCCATTATAAAGAAAATTGTAGATTATCGTTCTTGTAACGAATAATCGAACTATTCTGTTCTCTTTCAGCTTTCAACTTCTTGAGTTCGAAACATAGATATGATATTCTATATATTTACTATCTATGGTTCAAGTCACAAACTGTGGGTTTCACAAAGCTTGATTGGGCAATCAACAAGACTTAACTAGTGTTCTAGTAAGGTAGTGAATCAAATCGTTCGTTTTTAAGTAAGTCGATGGTTTATGTCAAAAATGAACTGAAAATTGCAGAGAAATGATGATATTTCAATAATCAAGGTGATTGGAGTTTTGTGGAACCCGGCCTATGAATGTATTTTGTTGATCTGAGCACCGACATTCGAATTTGCAATGACAATACGGCATAGTGACGTCAATTACCTCTGATTGGCGTTCGCAGTCACGTGATAGTTGATAGTAAATAACATAATTTGAATCAGCTTTATTTAATTCAACGAGAATAATAAGATCACTAAAATGGTTTTTTAGGATTGCAAAAATTTCCTTCTATGAGGAAAACCTCAATTTATATGAATTCGTAACATGAGTCAACATCCCTATTTGTTAGAAACGAATTAACTCAATTGTTCAACCTTCTGTACTGGAAAGGAATATACGGAGAATTATCGCAAAAATAGAGAATAATAATATAAATTTTCATAGCGTTTGACGCCTTCTTCTCTTTCGGTTTTTTCAATCTCCTGTCCACTCCAATCAGCCATGTGATCATAAGCCTTGCTCTTTTTCTGTTAGTGTCCATTTTAGAATGTTCTGGGAATACGTTCCTCGTGCATTCATTCAATATGGCCGTATGATATTCTTGATATTCTTGTTATTGGGGTCCTCTCCTTTCTTCTCTTATCTTCCTTTCGAAGGGTTTTCGCATCTCTTCACTGTCCAGAGTAGCGCTGCCATCATTACCATTAGGAACTCATATAAACAGCACCTCTGCTGAGAGTTCGTTTTTTCTTCAAACTTTTATTATATGAAGCACCTGAGTGTGCTAGAGTAGAGTGTGTGGAGAAACTAAACTTTCCTAGAATGTTGAATCAAAGTACATTAAATTCTGCACAACAGGAAGATGCAGAGAAAGCTTCCATAATATCAAAAGAAGAAAATCTGAAAAGTATAAAATTAAAGAATGCATATTTTATGCAACTCGTAGCTTTCTATGATTGATTCTTGTTCCGAACAACCGTTCGATATAGAATTGTTATCGGAATTTTAGGAATTCGCGCAAATTACAAATTATGGTATATGGAATGAGTTTTACGAATATCCAATCATCCTTCGAATGATTTTGATATCATTAATATAGGGATGTGAGATAATTCCCCAAATATACTCAGCAATTCAAATTTCAAATTTGAATAAATATTTTTTCTGCATATCGAGACAAAATAATTTTCAATAGGAAAAAAAATGCGATTCCTCCTAAATCATTAAACGGTATTATATTCAAGTAAAAAAACAGAACTTTCAAGTCAATTGACAAATACCTTGGTATAAATCACGGTTCACCACTGGCATCATATGACATATTATTATAAAGTTGTGCAGCTAAAAACTAAGAATTCTTTCAGCTGGAAAACATGAGTGGGTACACCACTCGATAGCAATCGGAAAAAGTGTATTAAATAAAAACTAAGTTAGCTAGTCTCGCCGAACGTTCAAAGAACCTACAAAGATGTTATATCACCTGGTGCATCCGCAGATCGATGTTTCGAACTTCTGGGTCTCTTCAATACCTAGTAAGAAATATGAGGTACCCTTATTTTCACGATCTGAAGTATAAATAATTAATGTAGAAACAACGCCATTTCAGGAAATCCTTTCGAATACCTGTTCATATTGCATAAATATTCGAGATTTCTGCATAATGGTCAATACTTGTGAACGGGAAATTCTTGCTAAAGTCAGAAGCTAGTCGCACGCTGAATTTTAAGTTTAATTTTGCGATTTCCCTGAAAACAGCTGGCGAATGCTTACCGAAACGTTGGATAGAACAATCCAAGATAATGGAAACAGCCTAAATAATCTTCAATTAATAGTCAATACGCTAGATCGTGAAATGTGAGTGTCTTAAGGTGCCCCATATTTCAGGATCTAGCGTATTTACTATTATGCAGGTATAACATTTTTGTAGGTTCTTCGAAATTTTTAATTTAATGGTTTATAATTTTATCGACCTTAGGACGCAGAAGATATTTAATTTTATTCTTTGTTCAGCAAATTGTATCAATCGAATTGTGATATACCAATTTCATCTTTTCTTTGCAGGTATGTCCAAACGATGGGACAAATTCACTCTACTTATGTGGAAAAATTGGATTCTACAATACAGGAAACCTCTACAGACTGTGATAGAAATTTTAGCACCGGTATTATTCTCAATATTGTTAGTAATTGTAAGAAATTTAGTAGAGCCAACACATAACCCAACGTTGATATTTGAGCCATTTTGTCCAACATCACCATTGCCTAGCGAAAAAATTTCTTTTCTATGCGACTTGAAGGAGAATACTACTTCCAAGAAATACAATATTACTAACCTAAGACAATTCAGGTAAGGCAATTTTGACTTCGATATTATTTCAATATTTTTATTGCAATCTATCATTTTTACAACGATGCATAGCGTTATATTGTGATAAATATCATACTGAAGCTCCTTTTCTGTAACTACTATAGTCATGTTTTACAAATAACCGTATAATATCGGATAGGTATCTGAGAATCTACTGACTTTCTGGAACGCTTACTTCAGCTCTAATACAGGGTGTCAAGAAAAAAAGTACCACGCATAGTGCCAGGCGATAGAGGGCCATAAAATATGGAAAAAAAAGGTCCTATGAATATATTATGTCTGAAACTGCTTCCTCCAAGAAATACAGAGTGATAACGTTTATTTTTTTATTCGGTTTTTTTAATAACTTTGGACAAAGAGGTAACAATTGAACAAAATGTGATATGTGTATGATGCAGAATCTGAATATACTATTAGTTTTTAAATTACTAATAGAAGAGGGCTTCACATACAGAATTCCTCCACATTTAAATCAACCCTAACCTTTTTGCTTCACACTGTATGTCATTCTTGACTAGAACAATCGATTCCCCTATCTTTTTTCCTTCAAAAAGGTAGATTTAGTTGAAGTCGCTAGGACCAACGGTTTCTGGTAAAAAGCATCGAAAAGTCTTACATATATTCATTGGGACCTTTTTTCATATTTTATGGCCTTCTATCGCGTGACACTATGCATTGTATTATTTTCCTTGACACTCTGTTCATGACTGAGATGTTTAAACATCTCTTACATAACATTTGGACATTCCAAATGTTTCATTAAAATAAATATATGAAATCGTTAAATTAAATTAAACTGAAATCTAGAACTTTAAATCCACACATCGATTGAAAACTTTGCAGTCTAGCAAAGAAAACACGAGTTTTTGGGCGTATTTCATTTTATTAATCAATATAGTCTTTGATTCGTTTCAAAGGAATACCTAATATACCTATGTATTCAATATCGTTAAATTTTTCAGTGATTTTGCTATCTTGTACGCACCAATCAATGATGACACAGAGAACATAATGAAATTCTCCCAATTTGCGCAGTTGGAAACTATTGGTTTCAATACTTCAGAAGAACTGGTTGACTACTATAGGGCAAATCAGAGCATTTTAGTTGCTCTAGAATTTGGAGACATAGAAAGAGGAAAAGATATCGATGTGAAAATAAGGTAAATCGAGTTATAAATCATTATCTTGTACCTAATAGTTAGTTAATTAACTAGGTTATTAATGACAGCCAATGATTATTGAGATATTTTAAGGCGCGAGCGGAGCGAGTCATTGCTGCTCCGATGAACGAGTGCTCAAAGGACCTGCTCAAGGCTTTCTTGAATTTTATTGTGCAAGGGTTTTTCCTTCTGCTACAAAAGGATTCTGATCCTATAAAAGGAGTGGCGATCATGGATCTCCTTGGATCCCTAAGTGCCATTGGTTCTTTATCCAGGAGACTCTGTGACGCTTTCCTAGTTCCAACAGTTGGCTCTATCATTGTGCAACCATCTTGGAAATGATGATGCTGGATCTCAGAGCCTCAATGTCAGTTTGGTTGTCTGTGTATTTGGCTATATCACGGTTCAAGAAACCTCAGATTGAACTGAGCGCTCACAGGACTAGTTTATACTGTGAAGATTATCAGCATAAGTACGATTTTCGCACTACCAGACTAACAGTGGGTTTCATAAAGCTTGATCGGGCAATCAAATCGTTGATTTTGAATTAATTCGATGGTTTACGTCAAAAATGAACTGAAAATTGCACAGAAATGATGACATTTCAATAATCAAGGTGATCGGAGTTTCATGAAACCCGGCTTAAAAATTCCGAAGGTCAAACTCTCAAGATCTTGGTGGACAATGCACATCCCTGAACGGGAAGTCAGGCATCTCGACAATTTTTCGTACTAAAACAAGTCGTGTTGTTGTGTCGTTGTATAGCCTTTTCGAATCCACATCCCTTCCAATTTCATATTATTTATGCCTTTTGATGAGCACAATTTGCTATTGTGAAATACTTTACGTATAATTCGAGGCAAATTACTTTTCAACTAGGTTACTAGGGTGTCCATATGTATAATTTGCCATACTTTTGTTCTGAGATGATCCTTACAATTCTCATGAATATGAATTTTAGATTGGACAATTTTCAAGTCATATAATTACAGATTTCCTTCAGAATTAAGAGTTCCGCAAGGCGTCATAGGAGGACCAACGGATTGGAAAACAAATCAATTATTTCCCATTTATCAATTGAGAGGTCCGCGTAACCCTAATGCGACGAGAGGGGTGATCCAGGTATGTACGCATTTTTCTCATCCAACTGCTAAATTTAAGTTTAATTGGGCATGTTTTTCTGAAAACACCTGGAAACACCTTCTCAACTGAATGGAGATGCGAACCAGGCATCTACTCATAAATTTGAGTTATATAGGTGTCATTTCATTTTGAAAGTGGTCACTACTTTACGAATGACAGCGAAAAAAATTGATTCAACCCAAAATTCTTTATAAGCGGACCTACCAAGGGCGGTCTTTCGGAGGGGAGGGATAAAGAGGGTTATTACCCCCCTCCCCAGAACATCTCAACCATATAAAATTTTTTGATCCACTCATAAAATGAAACTAACCTTTGTATGATATTACAATTGAATAAAATTAACTAAAAAAATTAAACAAAAAACAGGAAAATAAATTGAACATTCTCAACTTATGAACAATTAATTTCATTAAAGTTTAAGTAAATATCAATAAACTTTCCATATACAAAAAGAATATTCAAATCATTGTTTCAAACGAACTTTCTCGATAGGTTATTAATGATCTAATATAAAATTCCACTCTGATTTCTAGTAAAAATGCTTCATTTGATGAATAATATTTGATTTCTAATTAATAACACCAGATGCGATAAACAATCAAAAGTTTGTTGGATATTTTTCAAAGTAGCAGTGCTAACTCACAGAACTTGCAATGATAAAAATAGATGTGTTTTTCATACATTAGAATGTACGATTTTGTGATGATATAGTATCACCTATTCTATCTACAAGCTGTCAAGGAAAAAAGTACCATGCATAGTGCCACTCGGTAGAGGCTATAAAATATGAATAAAAGGTTCCATGAATATATGTATGTCCGAAACTGCTTCCTTTAATAAATACAGGGTTTTAAAGTTTATTTTTTTATCTTCATTCCTTCAAAAAGGTATACTTTGTTGAAGTCCCTAGGATCAACGGTTTCCGTCACAGACGCATGTAAAATATAAAGGAATCGCTTTTTTAGTCCAAAAGACATACAGTGTAAGACAAAAAAGTTATGGTTGATTTGAATGTGGAGGAATCTTGTATATGGCGCCCTCTATAGGTAATTTGAAAACTAATGGGATATTGGATTCTGCATCATACAAAACCCCCGGATATCACATTTGTTCAATTCTTACCCCTTTGTCCAAAGTTATTCAAAAAACACCAAATAAAAAAATAAACTTTAACACTCTGTATCATTGTATATTTTGTCATAAAATAGCTTTAACTGATGAAATAAAGTAGATTTGGCCCTTGATTGACAGGTATACCCATATTTCTTAGTTAGTACTTTATACAGTGGAACCTCGATATAACAAATCGGAAGGGAACCAGTAAATATTCGTTATATCAAGTAATTCGTAAAACTGAGGTTTGTTATATTGAGGTGAGGTTGGTCCAAAATTTGTTATACCGAGGTTTTATTCACCTCGACATTACGTACTCATCTTGTATTAGCGAACTAATTTTGCTCATATAAATGAAAACTCATTTATCAAATTACTCATTTATTTTATATTTTCTTTTTCAAAACAATAAAGTGAATAGGTAGGTTTTTTTCTTTTGAAAAATTCGCAGAATAAAATATAAAGAGGTTTAAAAATCAACAAAGTGGTATAAAAGCCTAAATCTGATTTTATTCATCTTGATTGGAAAAAAGTCATAAATTGTAGTTTGTTTCCCACGGTTTCAATCTTCTGATGTTTGAAGGCATACCAATTTCGTCAGAAAACTTATCTTTAGATTTTAAAATTGTAGCCAATGAATTTGCGGGAAGCCCGAACTTATTAGCTATGTCTAATTTTTTTGTAGAAGGATTTTTATCAACATAATTAATGATGCTTCGCTTTTCTGCGACAGATGAGGAACGCCTTTTACGTTTCTGAGCCATTGCAAAAAAGTGAGGAGCAACACTGATTACTTTCCATCAACTAACTTCGTATTTTACGTAATACGCGTCGAAACCTGCTGACCGGCTGAATCACATACATACCTGGTTATTGGTGAAAACGTTATATAGAGGTTTTGAGTTGACGAAATTCGTTAAGTAGAGGTATTCACACTCTTTTTGGTAGTTGAAAATTCGTTATAAGGAGGTTTTTCGTAAAAAGTTTTCGTAATGTAGAGGTATGTTTTACATTGACTCTTATGGACGATTCAAGGGGATTATTAAAAATTCGTTAAATCGAGGAAGTCGTTATATTGAGGTTCGTTATATGGAGGTTGCACTGTAATACTGGAGAAATATCAATTTGAAGAATATAATGTTAAATCTATGAAGCACCTCACAGCAGTGTATAACTCATTATTTACTAGTGATTAATGGGTGGATTATACAATAGTCGTGGATAAAACTTATCTTTGTGTGGAGGTCTAGGATGAAGCTAGCCGTAAAAAATAGCAGATAAGCCTCAGTAAAAATCAGGTCAACTGGTTTCTTACCTAGTTTTCACACAAAGATAACGGGATTTCAAGTAATTTTTTTTCGTACATACGACTGAGGTTTTTCTCCCAGGTTACGCTAACGAGCTGTTTTTGGCAATCCAGGAATTTCTTACGATGAGTCTAATCTATGAACAGACCAATAGGTTGGACATTATTATGAATTTTCCGTACGTTCACATGCGTCGATTCCCGTACTACCAATGGGAGGAAGATCCTCTACTTCAAGCTCTACAGGGTTTTGCCGGACTGGTGGTGATGGTCAGTTTTTGCTACACGTGTACGAACTTGGTGAAAATGATTACAAACGAGAAAGAGAAACAACTCAAGGTGAGTTAATTCATTTCAAGTATAAAATAATCTACCTAGTATGCTTAGAAAAGCTTTCATATATTCCCGAAATTTTTCGTTCGAGTGCTTCACGAATAAAAGAGCCTGATGTTCCCCTCTAACCAAATTCAGTTCCGGAAACCGAGAAGTGAACTACTTTAAAGAGCATAATTTCCTCTCGAGTGTATCAAATTCATATAATTAGACTTATAAATTGTGAATGTCATTCAAAATGCTCTGAAAATTGAAGTCAGAAAGACCCAGAGGGATGAGCACTACTGCGCAAGCTCAAAATTTTAAAGTTCAATAAGGCGGTTTTCTCGCTTTTTTTGACACCAACATGACCTTCGATTTGGTTTGGAAGTTAAGTGCATTTCGTTTTGTCATGCGCAGTTTGGACTTTACCTCCGGTCAAGTAGCGTGAAAGCCTACTATGTTGGCTTCAAACTTTTCATCACATTCACAGTATATCGGGTGTTCCAAGGTGAGTGGCCTATTAGATTATTATGAAAATATTGATGGTAAAGATTTGAAAGTTTTTGGATCGATATTTGGGCCATGTAAGGTACATTTTTAAAATAATTTCACATTTCCAGTGTTGCCGGATGTGTACGAGAATTTGGCAACAACTTTGTTATTTTAAATGGAACATCCGGTATTTCTATTTTTTGTATGATACTTCATAAAGTATTTAATCTATTCACTCTTACTTTTTTATACCTATCTTGAACGGTTTTTGAGTTATTAATTATTTTTCGAAATTTTAGATCAAATTGGCGTGTTAGGAAAATTACCCTAGTTCGCTCAATATTTGAGATTTACTTCAGAAATTTAGCAAGTCATTGGATATTGATCTGATCTATGTCACTGACTTTGAATTATAGTTGTGAGTTATAAAGGATGGACCAAAAAAAATCATCTTTTGCCAAATTACAAAATAGTAAAAAAGTCTGTTTTTTCAAATTAGACACCTGGTATTTTTTTCAAATCTTGGAATCGATACAACACACTCTAAATTTTTCTATTCACGTCCCTATACCTATCTCAACGATTTTGTAACTTGGCAATGATGATTTTTTTGGTCTGCCCGTATAACTGACAACTATAATTGAAAAGCAGTGACACAGATCAGATCAATATCCAATGATAAAATTTCTGACGTAAATCTCAAATATTGAGCGAACTAGAGTCATTTTCGTAACTCGCCAATTTGATCTTAAATTTCGAAAAATAATTAATAACTCAAGATAGGTATGAAAAAGAAAGAGTGGATAGATTTAATATTTCATGGAGTATCATAAAAAAATTCAAATACCGGATGTCCCACTTGAAATAACAAAGTTGTTGGCAAACACCAGAAACGGAACACAAACGCCACTTATTGGCCCAGAAACCTTCTGTGGTATAGGCGAATGCACCCCTCAGAATGCACGCCGAAATCATAAAGAACGGGCATCAACTGATTTTGCATCAGTCTGGAAATTATGGAAATATTGAATTGTATGCAATCGACCTCATAATACGTGAAATGAGTGAAAATGAATCTGGCGGGCAAAAATATGATACCTACTCGCGATTAAAGTGCTTTCAAAGCACTTGCATTATTAACAGCTCCTCATTCAATTCATTCGATTATTCAATCGTTCAGAGATTGATATAAATAAAAATTAAAACTAATACAATTGATCTTGATTCGCAGGAAGCCATGAAGCTGATGGGACTACCTAATTGGTTGCATTGGGTGGCCTGGTTCTTGAAAAGTTTTACTTTTTTGTGTATCTCAGCGATACTCATCACGGTACTTCTGAAAGTTAAATGGTATTCAACATCGAACTTCAGCGTCTTAACCTATTCAAATCCGTCAATCATTCTGACGTTTTCGTTTTGTACGTTTCTTCCATTATCACCTTCTGTTTCGCCATTAGTGTGTTCTTCTCTAAGGTAAGAATGTTATCAGAATATTATACCATTGTGGTCACATTAAGTTCTAACGTAATACTTAACTGTCTTCCAATAAGAGGTGCTATTTGAATAGCCCGCTATTTCGGTGGATGTCACGTTTGAAGCTGTCATTTTTTGACATTTGATAAGTTGAAACTACGCCATTATTAAAAATGAAACGATACACGCTTCCATAACGTATTGAAATTATTAAAATTCACTATAAAAAAGGTCATGGTCATTTGCCTGATGTTATTTTCCACTATAAACGGCATAGCTTCTTCTTTATAATGAAATAAACATCCGCTCATTTATATTGAAAAATAGCATTTTTTCCTTGAATATCAAAATAACACCTCTTATTGGAAAACTCTTCATTTAAGCTAGGCATATTAGTGCGCTTGTCCCTAGATATTGCTCAATAGTTGGAAATAGTTTATTCCCTCTGGGGGTCTTGAATAACGTGTATCTGAGTTTGCGACGGTTTCTCGGTTGCGCTTCAAATTTGAGAGCCTAAACACCGCGAAATATTCGCAAATTTTTCATCATTTTGCTTGCATCTCAAAAAGCACACATTTCCGAAAACTTTTGTTCTCTTTATTAAAAAACATTACATTCTACGTCTTATGGCTTTCGAAGCAGCGGAAACGATTCAGCCGTTCAGCCACAATTGCATATCAAAGATTGGCAATTTTCACAAACTTGGCCCAAATGTAGACAACCCTCAACTTCTAACTCCTGTAGGTCCTTATGCCCGATTGCACCGTTCGTCTAAGCAACGTTTAACCTCTGAAATGACGTTTCATCAATGGAATAAACGTCACTTAAGGGCTTAAACGTTGCTTAGACGAACGGTGCAATCGGGCATTAGTCTAAGTGTAGGTCAGAAAGGATTGCACTGATCGAAAAAAGTCAAAGGACTAATCGTTCAAATTCAATAGTGAATACGGTTCTTTTTGAAATCTGTAGTTTGCTCACTCCAGTGCTGAGATATGAATTTCCAACCAAGAATCCACAGCGCCAAATTTCCGCTGAGGCAGCAAGACTTTCTCTCTTTCGAGCATCTTTCTTCAAGTAACATTGAATTTAGTTAACTTGTATAACAGTTTGGAATCAACAAATTATTATATCAAGCACTGATTACAAGGTAACCATAACCATCAATCATTAATGATTTACCAAATGATCACAGAAAAAAGAACCACGAGAAAATTTATTTTATTCGGGCTGAAACATCCTAAAGACGTTGTCCGATCCCCAATTGCCAATGCCTTCTATTGTTGTATTCTTCATCATTCAGTCCAAAAATAATAATAAAATTATTAACGAAGATAATGATTGGCATAAAGATGTAAGCTCGCATTATAGCAGGTATAATGATTTTGTTCTTTTTTCTAGCCAATACTGCAGCAACAGTGAGTTCTGTGATATGGTTTTCTATCTTACGTACCTTATTTAATACTCAGAAGACAATATGACACCTTGAGCTTGGGAGAAAAACTGGCTACTAGTTTGGGCATGAATTCAGCTATGGCTTATGGTTTACAGATAATGCTCATGTTTGAAGGCTCGGGAGAAGGTACCAGTTACATTTCTTTATCATGAGATATTTCAGTTATCCTCGTAGTTTCATCAAATTCACATATTTGAAAAAGGCATTAAATTTGCTATACACAGTGGCGATGCCAGCTCTTGGAAACAGGGTAGCTACCCCCTTAGCTAAGGGGGCAGAATTTTTCAGTGGGTGTCATAATGAATAAATTTGCACTATTCTGTTAAGCGTATATCTATATTCATAGTATGAGAGCCGGTATCAGAAATATAAACCTACCCCCATCTGTTATTTATTAGTGATAATAAATAGATAACATTTATATCGACACATTCCACATGGGTTGCCCCAATTGAATTTGGTGCGGAAATCTTAAAAATTTAACTGAAATTTTCCAGCATATTTGCCTCATCTGTTATTTGAAAAAAACGTCAACCAGTTAAGAGAGTATACCCTATAGAAGTGAAAAAGTAATGGTTGCCTGCTTTTTTCTGGGTACCACTGTAGTGTTGTCAGGTTCGAAGAGGTGATTCAAAAAGGTGAAAATACCCTCATCTGTTATTTGATCGTACATAGTGTCAAATGAAAGCTTATTTTATTCTCAATCCGTAAGTATAGGGTTCCCTCATTTGAAGTGGATTCAGTACAGGGTGATTTTAGACAGGAACCGTAACAAATGTGAGTTGCGCACTCAACTCTATTTTTCAGACATGATGAAACGAATTCCTATTGATGAAGATTTCTCTCATTATACAGGGTGTCTCACCGGGAGTGACCATTAGGAATTTTTTTCGATTTTTTCAAATGGAAACAGTATTTTTTCATTCAGATAACGATTTGCGAGGAAAAATAAATGGAATCTAATGAGTGTTCTCTATATCTACAATGCACCATTTTCAAGATATTCAGGAATTACTGTTAGCTACGGACATAATAAAACAGTGAATAACTCGAAAACGGCTGAAGATGGCTATATGGAATGATACATAAAATGATATGGAATTCTAAGATATATCTGAAACATTCATAATATACAGAGTGTTCCATTAGAAATAAGAAAATTGATATCATTTCATTTCCGGTACAACCGGAATTCACTGAAATTTAAAAATATATCATAAAAGAAGGTCTTATTTACTTATATCTTCACACAAAATTTAGAAGTATTCGCATTATATTTTCTCCATAAATTTCTAATGGACATTCCCGGTGGGATATCCTGTACAATAAGAGAAATCTTCATCAATAGGAATTCGTTCATCATTGTCTGAAACTGAAACATAGAGTTGAGCGCGCAACTCATATCTGTCACTGCGGCTCCTGTCTAAAAACTCCATTTAAAAATGAGACAACCCTGTACTGAATTCACTTTTAAGTTAGGCCACCCTATACTAGATATTGAGAATAAAATAAGCTTTCATTAGACACATTAGATACGATCAAATAACAGATGAGGGTGTTTTCACCTCTTCAAACAAGGGGCCTATTGCAGCAACTTTGCAAACTTTTACATATATTGCACGAAACGCATTCATAATTGAAAAGTGCGATGTGGAAAGTCAAGTGCAAAGTGAGAATCACTTCGCAGAAATGAAATATGGGATAAATGTTGTTCAATATAATTAATTTTCACTTTTTAAAATTGTCAGAATGCAAAGTGCAAAATGAATAGTTGCAAATATTTTGGTGCAATAGGCCCCTGGAAACCCTACAGTAGTACCCGGAAAAAAGCAGGCAACCATTACTTTTTCACTTCTTTAGGGTATATTCTCTCAACTGGTTGACGATTTTTTCAAATAACAGATGGGAGAATGTACTGGAAATTTTCAGTTAATTTTTTTTAAATTCAACATCATCCGACCAAATTTAATTAGGCAGACCAATGTGGAATGGGTCGATATAAATGTTATCTATCATTTATTTCTTTCACTAATAATTAACAGATGAGGGTATATATTTCTTATACCGGATCTTAGACTATCATGCATCCGTTTGTGTTGTCAGGTAGCCAATGGCATAATCTCTTCAGACCAGGTTCTCCCGATGACACCCTCACTTTAGGATTGGTATTCGTTATGTTGATAATAGATACAATTTTATATCTTCTTATTGCTCTCTACTTTGAGATTGTAATTCCTGGGGAATTCGGCATTCCCAAGCCTTGGTACTTCCTCTTCACTCGAAGCTTCTGGTGCGATGAACACAACATTAAAGGTAAATGATGAATTTATTCAATTTAAGAAGCTTCTCTCTGATTGCAAAAAATAGGACAATATAAATGAGTGATGAAGTTGAAGAACTGAAATGAATTGAATGAACTAACAGAAATATATCATTTATACATAACATGAAATTTTCTCGCAAATGTCCTGAAAGAGATTATTTTCCATGAGGAGATGAGAAAGTTACAGTTAGTAAAATAAAGGGTTTTCCAATAAGAGGTGTTATTTTGAATAGCCCGAATTATGTTTTGAGGATTCAAAACGAGATTTTTAAAAAGACAATTTAATTCAAATATAAACGATACGATACAAATGGGTTTTATGTCAAGACTAACTCTATACAATACAAATGACCTGTATATATCTATTCGTGTGATGCACCGTAGTCATCTCCTGGAAGTGACGCGTCAGCAGTTCCTATGTGAAGATGCGAAGGTGCAGCGGTAGACAATTCCGGATAGAATTGTAACTCCTCCATCCCCAGAGGAATTTTTACGGCGTGAAAAATGATCTCTGTTGTTGTTGCGAAGGCTCATCATCACGTACCTGGCTTCCTGTTGGGTTTTGTGTTACCAGACAATTCTTCAATTTCATGTAACAGAAATAAATAGAAATTATAATTATAACGATGTAGATAAGGCCGATCAGGCTCCCATGAAGGTTATTTGGTTCTTGATGATTGCTTATCAGTGGATGGATTTCTTCTTGTTTTTTCTTCAGGATGTGGATTTGGTCCAGTGGAATTTCTCTGAGTTGAATTTTGAATTTGTTGAGATTTGTTGTATCGAAACCATCAGAAATTTTTGGCAGGAACATTGGTTGGCTTTTGAGGACTTCTTTGTTATTTAGATATCTTCCTTCCTTCGTTTGGAAATAACATCCCTTAGGTACAGTTATTAAATAGGTACCCTGAAGCTGCGTGAAATCTTTTCTACCACAAGTTGTCTGAATTTTGACATCATTCGGGAAGATGGCAATGAATTTACTATTGTCGATCCTCTGGATGAAATTATCGCTGGTTGACACTGGGTATCTCTCACATGTCCTAGAATCTTTCTTCAGTTGGAGTAATTGAAAAATACAATCATCGGTTTCGGATCCATTGATTAGTTGGTTATTTTGGCAAAAGAATATTGAATGCAAATTTATACAAGCTGAAGATGTATACTGATACGATTCATCATTTATTGTCAGATAAGAGTTTTTTGGAATAAGAATGGTATTATTAACAGTTGGGATTGAGTAGAGGTGGTAATGTGAAAATGTTTGCGAATGAACGATTGGAAAATGTAAAATGAAAACTATTCTAGAATTTATAGAATATGCATCTACTTTTATTAGTTCATAATAATTATGGTATTGATTTTCGTCTGAAAAGATTAAATTTTCTGAAGAATATTTTTCTGAAACTGAATTGATTATATATTTTAGTTGGGAAAATTTTATTACACTATGATGTAATGTTTCCAATTTTGAAAAACTAATGGCAGTTTCGAGTTCATTAATAAATTCCATTATAATGCTTATCGATGTTCCGATTTGTTCCATAATATTTCTTACTCTCATATAGTAATAAAAGTTATCATATAATTTAGTAAAATTTCCGGCCACTTTATGAAATTGGGAAACAATCGTTTGTTGGTTTTGCTGAAGCACTGTTACAGTTTCATTGAATTTTTCTATAATATTTCCTGTTAAAGAAATATCGTTATTTAGGTTATTCATAATATCCTTCTGATTCATTTGTAGTTGCCTTATGGCCGTTTCGTATTGAATAGCGTCATTTGCATCTAGATTGCCTGAAATACTTTTAATAACTGTTCCTAAACCATTTATTAGACCACGTTTCGATCTTTTAGTGGGAATTAATCCTTTTAATTTTTCTTCAGCTAAATCTAATTGGTGACCATAATATTTTTCATGGTTTTCTAATTCAATGTGAAAAGTACTATTTGGTTTATTGAGTATTGTTTCTGAAGCCAGCAGATATATTTTACGTAGGTATTTTAATTCATCGTTTATTGGTGCCAAATCATAGAAATGAACAAAATCGTGAAATTTTGATCTGACTTTTGCATTTCCTAGGTGAATTGGAAGAATTCCTGGTCCGTCCTTGAGGTTAGATATTGTTATTTCCTGAGCTGCTGCTAGGAACACTAGAAGCATCCTGTAAAACATTTTTTGTTTCAGCCTTAGGTTTTTTTAGATTTTGCTTATGTAAGATTTTATTGTCGGTTAAAATTTTGATATTGTCTTCTCTAATAACTTTTTCTTTAGAAAATTTTGGGGAGAGTTTATTTCTATTATTTGATTTTATTTTTCGGTAAGCTGGAGAATCAGATTTGTACGGAATAGGTTCATGACGATTTTCATTAATTTTACTGGTAATTGATTCTTTTCTTTTCATCATTTGTTCATTCAATCGTTTATACAGTTCTTTAGTTTTTTCTCTATGTTCTTCAATATAGGTATTAACAATTTTTTCATTTAAATCAATATTCATTGGGTCTTGAGAATTTAGATGACCATTAATGATATCAATCGGTTTTTGTTTAGTGGAGGAATGTATTGAATTATTGTACCCAAAAATTGCATATGGAATAAGATTTTCTATATTCAATGTTTGTTTATCTTTGCTCTTAATTATACGCAGGTGTTCTATTAAAGTAGAATGAAATCGTTCGACTAAACCGTTCGATTGAGAGTTATTGATTGTTATGAAGTGAGGTGTTATTTGGTGAACTTTCAAAAATTCGATTACGACACCGTTTTTGAATTCTGTTCCGTTGTCCATTACAACAGTTGATGGGGATCCATGGTGTGGATAAGCCTGAGCATACTTTGAAAATGCATCGACTATTGTGAGAAACTTCTTATTTTGGGCTTGAAAAGTATCAATATGAATAATTTCGAAAGGTTTTGCAGGAGTAGGAGTCAACATTAATTTTTGTTTAGGTGGATCTCTATCGTATTTGTTAATTTGGCATAATTCGCAATTATTGATATATTCGGTCACGTCTTTTTGAATACTAGGCCAATAATAAGTCCTTCTAATTCTAGAAATTGTCTCGGTTATTCCTCTGTGATTAGTTTTTGTTTCATGCATGTATTGGATGGTAATGGTTTGCTGGTCTTTATCAATGATATCTTCCAAAATACTATTGCATTTAACTAATTTGAAAGCTGATTGGTCAAAGGTTTTCCTAAATATTTCGCAAATTTCGTGGTAATATCTATCTTGCTTAAAATATAATGCGTACAAGATTTTTGGACGAATATATGTTTTGAAAAATTCCACTATTTCTTCATTCAAGTTATTTGTGCCAATTTGAACGGTAATTCTTTGTTTGTTTGGAAAAATTCTGTCTACCTTTACTTTAGCTGGAGAATGATGTATAAATTCAAAAATTACTTGATTATCAAAAATGTTGAGAATTTTTTCGGATATAGGAATTTCTTGTATCGGGTTCTCATAGTTCGAATGCACGGTGTTTCCATCTGAGATATGTTCAGAATTCACTGGTATTTCAAAATTTTGTTCCGATAAATAATATACGATTATTTGTATGTTACGATTTCCAAATATGTATTTAATCATGTCAAAAATTTTTATCCAATCTAATTGATCCAAACCGCATGAAATTTTGGGAAGGGCTAGATATCTTTCCTCGTGTTGTTCGCACAATGTCCTGAGATTCAAAAGAGCATTAAACACGATTTCATATTCTGGTTTGAGATAACTGAGTTCTTTCGTAATTAGATAATAAATTTTCCGGTTATTATTCTCGATGAAAGCTACTTCGCCTAAGTCTTTATTTTGAGATTTCAACTTATTTATCTGACCAAATCTTTGTTTAAATGTAAGTGCAATTCCATCATTCATGTAAAAATCTTTCGAAACACAGTGAGCTAAAGCATAATTTATGGGGGCTGAAAATAAGTCGCCTTTTTCTTCCCTTATGTTGGGGTAGTTTTTTATTTGGTTTGAATTTTGAAGTTCCAAAAAATGTTCAAAGGATAAGTTTTCATTTTCATTACGATTTTGAATTTCCGATTCGTCTACATTAACCATAATAGACTCATTATCATCATTTATGTTTTTAGAAAGTGATTCATTAAATTTTTCCATATATTCAAAAAGTTCTTTATTATGAATTTCGACTCGAGAAAGAGCATCAGCATTAGTATTGGTAGTTCCTCTTTTATAAATAATTTCGAAATCGTACTCTTCGAGTTTCAATCTCCATCGAAGAAGTCGACTACCAGCTTCTTTGAGAGACATAACCCATTGTAAAGGTCTGTGATCGGTAACAATTTTGAATTTTCTACCATAAATATAAGGACGAAAATATTTTGTTGCCCATACGATTGCAAGAAGTTCTTTTTCGATAGTGCTGTAATTTTGTTCGCTATCATTGAGTGTTCTCGATGCGTAGGAAATTGGTTTATCATCTCCAATTTTACCTTGTGATAATATCGCACCTATCGCGAAGTTACTAGCATCAGTTGTTAGAATAAATTCTTTCGAAAAATCAGGGTACTGAAGAATTGGTTCATTTACAAGTAAATTTTTACAATATTCGAAACAATTTATGAACTGAGGGGTATGTTCAATTTTTGCGCCTTTCTTCAAACAAGCAGTTAATGGTTTTGTGATTTTGGCGAAATCTTTAATGAATTTTCTGTAATAACCTAAAAGTCCTAAAAATCCTTTAATTTCTTTTGTTGTTTTTGGAATTGGGTATTTTTTAATTGCTAAAATTTTGTCTGGGTTAGGTTTTACACCATCGGGGGTTACTATATGTCCTAAATAGGCTACTTCTTTTTTTAAAAATTCTGATTTATCTAGTTGAATTTTGAAATTTGCCTCTCGAAGACGCTGAAAAACTGCTTTCAAATTAACAATATGTTCCTGAAGAGACGTTGAAAAAACTATTATGTCATCGAGATAAACGAAACATATTATATTCAACAAACCTCTTAACATGTTGTTCATTACTCTTTGGAACGTTGCACATGCATTTTTAAGCCCGAATGGCATTCTGACGAATTCGTAATGGCCATTTTCAACTGTGAATGCTGTTTTTGAGATGTCTTTAGGGTTCATTTCGATTTGATGAAATCCGCTTGCCAAGTCTATGGTTGAAAAATATTGGCATTTTCCAAGTTTATCAAGTATATCTGCAATGTTCGGAATAGGGTACTTATCGTCGATTGTTTTTTCATTTAATTTGCGAAAATCAACTACGATTCTCCACTTTTGTTTTCCGGACGCATCAGCCTTTTTAGGTACTATCCAAATTGGTGAGGACCAGGGTGATTGACTAGGCCTGATTATTCCTTGATTTAGCATAGAATTAATTTGCTTTTGAACTTCTTTTTTGTGAACGAATGGATACCTGTACGATTTGGTGTATATTGGTATATCATTTTTTGTATTGATGGAATGTTTTACTTGATTTGAAAAAGAAAGCTGTTGATTTTCTAACTGAAAGATATCCGAATAATTTTTACAAAGTTTCAAAATCTGTTTTTTTTTCTTCTTCATTCATATGAGAGGTCCTAATAAGTTTTTCAATATCTGGATTTTTTGTGTTAGATACAGCATCTATAGCAAAAATTTCATAATCTTCGTTATTAAATGGTATTGATTCAATTGGATCATCTAGCATAAGGATTAAATTTTCATCAGTTTTATTTAAAATTTCAACATTTGCTAATCCATTTTTGGAATTTGTTATTATTTCTGGTATTTCACAGTTTTGAACGATTTGTTCCGGTATAAGAATATCGCCATTTCTTTGTTTAACAGGAATTTTGGTTATAATTTTAGTATTAGCATCAATTTTAATTTTGAAAGGAATTTTCGTTTGTGATGGTTGGTATTTGATAGGAATATTCGCAGATGGTGTGATTAGTGTTGATTCTTTGAAATTGAGGGTAGCTTTTAGAATTTTCAAATTGTCTAAACCTATAAGTCCATCATAAACATTATGAAATTTAAATAAGTAAAATTTGAATCGATCATCATAATTAAATTCAGAAAATATTGGTATTTCCGCACAGTAATTATGTGAAGAACTTTGGAAAACGGTTGAAACTGTAAATGGTTCTTTAAATATAAATTTTGGATAATATTTTTTGGCAAGATCTGGATTTATAAATGATTTTGTAGATCCGGTATCTATTAATAGTTTTAAAGGTGGATTTTTTATGGTTATATATGGTAATTCTTTTTTGTTACTAGAAAGATGGTATTCTATGTGTTCGGGTCTTGGGCAGAATCTATTTGAAAATTTTCTTCATTTTCATCGAAATTATATTCTTGTGCGTATTCTTCGAAATTTTCAGGAAAATCTTGAGGAGATTCTTCCTCGCAATATTCTGTGTTGAATAGTTCTTCGCTTACAAAATTAGGTCTTGAATTGTTTCTTGGGTAAAAATTTCGATTCATATTTTTTGATTTAAATTTTGGATTGGTATTATTGGTGGAAATGCTCATCGGAGTGGGTTTTTGTGAAAAATTGGTAGAAATACTCATTGGTGTTGGTTTTTGTAATTGAGGTTGAGGTCTACCGAAGACTTGCGAATTTGTGAAAAATTTTGGTTCCTTATAATTCGGATTTCGCTGAAGATTTATAGGCACACTAGGAAATTGACTTGTTGTAGGTTGTTGATTTGAAAAACCATAATTTTGATTGTTATTCTGAAATTTCATTGAATGATTATAATTATTTTTTGAAATGTTTTGATATTATCTTCCTCAATAATAAATTGTAGAGCTTGAGCTAAAGAATCAGGTCTCATTGCCCTAATTATTGGCCCTAAGGGTTCTCTTAATCCCGCTAAAAAAGTTTTCAATGCTTGTTTAGTGAAAAATTCTCTCTTACTTGGCCTTAAAGCAGCTTCGCATTTTAGGTCAATATAGTTGCAAATAGTGTTTAGTATGGTTATTATTTTTTCGTGAAATTCTTGAGGAGTTTCATTGAAATTTTGTCTTAAATTAACTAAATCTTGATTGAGACAATTTTCGTCTCTTTGATCACCAAAATTTAATAAAAGGGCATTTTTAATATTGTCCCATGAATTTGTGGCTCCGTGTATAGCCACGATTTCTTCTGCTCTCCCATGGAGCTTATTTAAAATTCCGTTCAACAGAAGGGTATTTTGAAAATTATTTGTATTTTCTAGATCAAAATAATGCAGTAAAATTGCTTCAGAAGCTTGAATGAATCTATGCAATTTATTTGGGTTCCCATCAAAATCAGGGATAACATTTAAATTTTTAACGTCAAATGCTGGAGGTGCTGGCATTTTTGTGTTTGTATTATTTAATGAAAGATTTATGAATGAACTCAAAAATTCGGTTTCTAATTCACTTTCGTTTTTTAAATTAAAAGAATCTGGCTCTGAATCACAATCGTTTTCACACAAGGAATCGATGGATGAGGAATCAGAGGAGTCTGACATAAACAAAAATTAATGTATCAATAATAATCTCACCAGCTTGTTAGTGCTTTCCACAATTGCATTCTCTGTCTCTGTTCTCCGCTATGGATGTTGGACCTGGACCAATTGTAGTTGGAAAAACTGCACCAAAGTTCAGTAATAAGGTTCGATTTTCACTTAATAGAGTGGACTCTAACGTTTATTCACGATGAAAAACTGCGAAAACTCCGTCGACTGCGCCAATTATGTTTTGAGGATTCAAAACGAGATTTTTAAAAAGACAATTTAATTCAAATATAAACGATACGATACAAATGGGTTTTATGTCAAGACTAACTCTATACAATACAAATGACCTGTATATATCTATTCGTGTGATGCACCGTAGTCATCTCCTGGAAGTGACGCGTCAGCAGTTCCTATGTGAAGATGCGAAGGTGCAGCGGTAGACAATTCCGGATAGAATTGTAACTCCCCGCTCTTCGGTAGATGTCACGTTTGAAGCTGTAATTTTTGACAAGTAGAAACTACGCCATTAATAAAATGGAACGATAACGCTTCAAAAACGCATTGAAATTATTAAAATTCACTCTAAAAATGTTGGAAATTTGGCAGAGATGGTTCTTAAAACTCGAACATTTTGGGATCGACGTGAAGCACCGCAATGAAGAAATTGGTGGAAAATTCGAGCTGTTTGGGACAAGTTAGTGATATGAAGAATAAAACCGTGCACGTCGCTCAAGAACAGCCGAGAAACATTTCTGCTGTAGCCGAAAGTGTTGTAGAAAACCCAGGTTTGTCCATTCCTCGTCGTTCTTTGAAATTAGGCATTCCACAAACGTTTATGGCCGAATTTGGATAGTATTGATCTGGACAAGGTTTACTTTCAACAAGACGGCGCTACGTGCCAGACAAGCAACGAAACCATTGATCTTTCGCGGGAAAAGTTTCGGACCGTGTTATCTCTCGAAGAGATGATCACAATTTGCCACCGAGATCTTGTGATTTAACACCTTGCGTCTTCTACCTTTGGGGCCACGTGAAAGAGAAGTTCTACGCCAATAGCCCAGCGTCGAGTCAAGACCTCAAAGATGGAATTCGTAAGGCTTTCGAGGACACAGGGCAGCCACTTTGTGATTTGGTTTTGAAAAATTTTTTTAAAAGGATATGGTCCATTAAGCGTGGTCGTGGTGGTCATTTGCCTGATGTTATTTTCCACTATTAACGGCATAGCTTCTTTATAATGAAATAAACATCCGATCATTTATATTTAAAAATGGCATTTTTCCTTGAATTTCAAAATAACACCTCTTATTGGAAAACCCTTTATTCTCATACAGTCAGTTTCGAAAAATGTTTGGTTTATGGTTGGGGGCCCTTATCGACAGTCTGCAGGGTGATTTGTCCGATTTGCCGGATTTTTTTTATTCATAACTTTGGTATGGCTCGATCAATCTTGATGAAATATTCAGTGTGGAACAATATGATTGTGTACAGGGTATCCCATTTTGGGCACTTTTACGGGATATCTCCGTTATTTTTAACGTTAGCGGGATGCGGTTTTCGCGACAGTGTGCTACTTTTTTGTGAAACTAAAGATGGCGCAATCAGTTTTTGCATAGCTCTCTTAGTTTTTGCTCTACAGGGCGGAAATGAAAAGTGTCATTTTTTAATCACCTCCCGTATCTCAGTTGTGCTTAAACTTGGAGAAATGGTTGAAACGCATTCCTATAGATTTTTTTCCGTAGAATCCAGTGGCGTAGTCAGTTTTTCAATTGAACTTTCCGTTTTTGAGTTATTGAGCAAACATACGTTTTTTGAATTGGACACCCTGTATATTATTTTTTATTCTTATCAAGCACAATCTCAGCTTTTCAAAAACATATTATTTTATGCATTTATTTCAAAACCAAGCTCAGAATTCAAGATTTTGTAATTTAATTGTCAATAACCAAGTAGTAGGCTATGACTGTTTATTAAAAACAAAAAATAAATGTCAAGATTTCGTCAGAAATCGAAAATAATGTTGACATAATATCTAGATCACAAACAAGCATGTCATATTTCTCGTAATTTTCGTAAGCAGCCGTAATGAGAAAAACTTAAAACTGAATCATTAATATGATATAATAAATAATAAAAACTGAGAGAACTGTAAACTTTTAAACCTACCGACAAAGCTTTGACATTTTTTTTGTTTTTAATAAACAGTCATAGAGCCTACTACTTAGTTATTCACAATTGAATTACAAAATCTTGAATTCTGAGCTTGGTTTTGAAAATAAATGCATAAATAATATGTTTTTGAAAAGCTGAGATTATGCTTAATAAGAATAAAAAATAATATACAGGGTGTCCAATTTAAAAAACATATGTTTGCCTAATAACTCAAAAACCGAAAGTCTAATTGAAAAACTGACTACGCCACTGGATTCTACGGAAAAAAATCTATAGGAATGCGTTTCAACCATTTCTCCAAGTTTAAGCACAACTGAGATACGGGAGGTGATTAAAAAGTGATACTTTTCATTTCCGCCCTGTATAGCAAAAACTAAGAGAGCTATGCAAAAACTGATTGCGCCATCTTTAGTTTCACAAAAAAGTAGCACACTGTCGCGAAAACCGCATCCCGCTAACGTTTAAAATAACGGAGATATCCCGTAAAAGTGCCCAAAATGGGATACCCTGTACTTTCATTAATTTCAACACTATTTCAAAAATACAGTGTGAGCATTATGATAAGATCTGTGTCCTCTCTTGAAAGCTCAGACTGCACTAAAATACTGAACTGTTCGTTGTTGTCCACAGCGGTTATATTAGGAATGTTTACATTTTGGCACAAACGCCCGAACAAACTTTTTAAGGTTGCTTCATCCATGGTGCTCGTGATAGAATCAAGACAAAATAAAAATTATAACCTATAACAACGTGAACGTGTACTATGCAACTATTAAACTAGTTATGTTGTTTATGTAACTAGTCAATAAATAATGAATATTTCAAGTCAGCAAGACGAGGAATTTAGACGGTTGCTCTGTATCGTACTGTTATTTGTCAGACGCAACGCTGTGTATTCATTAACAAAACACGAGTTATCCAGAGCGTCACTCGGACCTCGCGCTCAGTATTATCATTGAGTTTAAATATAGATGTATACTCAATGGTATTATACAGGCTTTTGGTATGAAAACAACATTCTAGATGAATTTACAAAAAATACAAAAAAAATCAGTGAAACTTAGTTGGGACTCGAACCGACGTAGGTATTAAATAGGGAAATGGCACTGTTCTAAGGATAATAATATTCGTTGCCAGGCAACGATAGTTCGTAGTTCATAGAGTTGGACTGGTATTTGAATTTCAGTGAATATAATTTAGCCAGTAGTCAAACTCTATGAACTACGAACTACCGTTGTCTGGCAACGAATATGATTATCCTTAGAACAGTGTCATTTCTCTATTTAATACCTACGTCGGTTCGAGTCCCAACTAAGTTTCACTGATTTTTTTTGTATAAATTCATCTAGAATGTTTGGACATGCCAATAATTTAATTATTTTGACTCTAGAACTCGAAACAATTTTTTTTTCATTATTTCAGAGGTCTGAACGAAACATTTGAATGACTGTAGTAACGAAACCGTTCGATATTTTACAATTCTGTTTTCATATTCGTGATTGATAATTCAAGAAGTACAATTGTACAAAATTTCATCCATTTCGGGTGAAATTTTTTCATCGCTGTAGACATGTAAAAAAAAATTTGTGTTCGATTTTTGAAAAAAATTTTTCACAGAAATTCTTAGAAAATTGTGTTCATTCAGAAAACAAAAGTCAATTTGACAACCGCAAAAAAAAATTTGGAACATTGCAGGTCTTCCGCCATTTTGTAAATTTTTTTTCGGAGTTCATCAACTTTTCTGAATAGAGGACCCAAAAATACTGAGATTTGACCAAAAACCGTTACTTTAAGTGTTATACATAACTGACCACACTCATAAGAATCTTGCTCAAAAATGACATTTGACACCCTGTATCTCGCTTATGCTTCGAAAACGGGATATATTGTATAAGGCAAAAATGATTCTCCCGATACACGAAAATATATGTTTGTCCAGTTTATGATAAAACGCTCTGTATAGACTAGCTAAATGTATCCTATCGATACGATGTATTCCACTCACTTTGAATCTCTATCTATAGCTATATATCTATTGGTAGTTTCTGTATTTAGCTCCAGCTGACGACATGGTGACACCCGAACATCTGAGAGGATTTTTTGAGAAGGAGCCATCCAACCTTCACGCAGGAATACAGATCCGAAATCTCAAGAAAGCCTTCAAGGGTAACGTGGCTGTTGATAATCTTTCGTTGAACATGTACGAGAACCAGATAACGGTTCTTCTTGGACATAATGGCGCCGGTAAGACCACCACTATGTCAATGCTAACAGGAATGTTTCCTCCAACCAGTGGAACGGCTGTCATCAATGGCTTCGATATCAGGACTGATATGGATGGTGTGAGGTCTAGCCTGGGTCTGTGTCCGCAGCATAATATACTGTTCGATGAGTTGACAGTTAAAGAACATCTTTATTTCTACAGCAAATTGAAAGGCAAGAGGGAAGAGGACATCCAAGCTGAGATTAGGAAGTATGTCAGTCTTCTGGAGCTTGGCCCAAAGGTGAGCTTTTCCATGTAGTTCTGGTATAGTTTTATGTTTATCTATTTATGGGTTTCTGGTAGAAGAATGGTCTAGTTTCGTTCTAATGTGATATCTGACAAATTTCAAACACGGTTATGACCCCTGTCTGCTTCGTCTCTCTGAAACTGCATAACGTTTTCGTATGGTTTTGTTGGTGTGTGGCTGGAAGTGTGATTTGGATGGTTTTATCTGATAGTTTCAGTTTTATTTCAGAACAATACGCAGAAAATGACGCGTGAGTAATTGATTGAACAAGATTATAATCTTGTTGTTATTTATCTGTAGATCAATAAAATCAATTAAATCACGTTTCGTGAAAACTTTGATCAGAAAACTAGAATAATAATTAGAGAACTCGGCAGTTTTTTGTAGGTTCTATATCATAGGTTTATATGACGCATGATAGGTATATAGCGTGCTATACACCAGATAAATTGTCGTCGTTCAATATTGGAAACTGATCAGCTAAGTCGAATCTTGTGTACACTATATAGTGAGATCAAAAGAATATAACACTCGAATGTAAAGAGAAATAGAAGAGTCGTACTTTGTGCTCTGTGTCAGTGAAGAGAAGAAAAACAGTTAATTTCTAGACTGCCAAAGTTTCATTACTGAGAATGGATATGAGATAAAACTGAAAGGGATAGAGAATAAGGCAAACGATCTGAATGAGGAAGTGGAGATGTTGGCGAAGAGAATGTGGAATCCAAAAGAGGACAAATTCCTTCAGAGATCTGGATATCCAATTGATGAGAAAGATCGATGTATAAGGCCGAAGAATAGAAGCCTAGGACTAATAGGGAAATCCAAAGCATAAGAAGGAAGTGAGGGTAGAACATGCGCTGGCAGAGATTGAAGAGGGGAGGATGAAATGGACGGAGAGAGCGTCAAGGTGACGCCTGCGGACTATTCAGAAGCTGTGGAGACAGGTCAAGATGTTACAAATAGAAACAGGCATTGCAGTGGATAGGAATTTGGAAAACCGAAGCTGAAATCCATTCATCCTACCAGAAAAGGGGGATGAGATCGTGGACTCGGATATCTAGAAATCGGAGTTTGGTGGAAGGAAACTGTGATGTAGGGGGAAAAATTTGTTCATTAATGCTGAAAGAAGAGCATGGTTATATGTGGGTAGAATTGAAGTGTTCCTATGAATAAAAGTGCAAAAATATTTGCAGTCAGGTTATCAACGGATCTGTCAACCGTTGATGTGCTTTGTCAGCGGAGTCACTTCTTGTAACAACCGAAAGAAAAGATCGATGAACGTCGTCAGAAGCCAATAAAACTATTGGTTTTTATTGTAGACTAAAGAAAAGCCATTTCTTGGAAAATCCAGATTGATAGGTTGTGTCGAACGCTATTGAAAGATATTGGAGTGGTGGAGACTCGTTTAAGACCTACTATATCTGGCTACATATGAAGTCATGATCTAAGGGGCAAAGCAGTATCGGGAATACCACAGACCAGCAGTTACAAGATGTAGCTACGGGATGCTCACCCTGCCATAATGCTGCGGTCTTGCTACCTTGCCATATTGACAGCCGCAGAACATTAGGATACAAGGCGCACCACACCTACCTCACTGGATACAGGGATTAAATGCCACTATCTCGACATCGACCAGTGTGTACACGGAACGACTGTGGATATCGAAGTGTTCAGCCCGACAATAGAACCATTGCACGAAGTTCAAGAGAACGCTTCTCCAAACAGCCTGCTCTCGACAACGGAATCTCAGGAGTGTTAAAAGTCAACTTGAAATGGCCGTAGTCATTTTTGATGTGTTAACTTTTTTTTTTCATAGAAAAAAGTTAAGAACTTATGTGTATAGCGTTTCAATATTAATTTTGAATATAATAATTAATTTTGATGGAGAACGAATATTATTATTATGATACCTATGTTATAAATCAGATGAATCACGACTCTCTAGTGATATCAAAAAAACTCGTGTGAAATGTCGGGGGTTATTTGACCACAATCTAAATCATTTTCATTGCACGTGGTAAACATTATGGAGATTTTATTCTTTCATGTCGCAGAAAGAAAAAATATCGATCTGTTCTCCATTAGTTCGCGAGGGATCATAGCAAATCGCAAATATTCCATATAAAATTTTTTTGTGAAATGATTTAGAATAAGTACTAATTTTCATATTTTCATTGTTTAAGGCTGATGCCAAATCATCTACTTTATCAGGGGGTATGAAAAGAAAACTCTGCGTCGGTATAGCACTATGTGGAAACTCCAAAATTGTCATGTTGGACGAACCGACTGCTGGAATGGACCCCTCTGCTAGGAGAGCTCTTTGGGAACTAATACAATCAGAGAAACAAGGTGCGAGTTGATCAGAACTGACAGTAACATGATAATATGAGAATTTCTACAATGTATGATTTCAGGTCGCACAATGTTGCTAACAACTCATTTCATGGATGAGGCTGATCTACTCGGGGACAGAATAGCCATTATGGCCGGGGGGAGGCTGAAATGTTGTGGATCAAGTTTCTTCCTAAAAAGAAGTACGGAGCTGGATACAACCTCATCATGGAAAAATCTCCTGCATGCGAACCAGAAAAAGTGAAAGATCTACTCAAAACTTATATTCCAGGCATTGAAGTGAGTTGCACTGTTATAGGATATAAGAACTATCCGAAAAAAGTCCATTGATTTTGTAGATTCATAGCAACGTGGGATCCGAATTGAACTTTCTATTACCAGAAGATTGTGTTTCCGTTTTCGAAGAAATGTTCAGAGATTTAGAACGTGACCATAAAACTCTAGGAGTGAACAGTTATGGAGTGTCGCTCACAACATTGGAAGAGGTTTTCATGAAGTTAGTAATTTTGATAATTGTCGTTATTCAAATCTCTAATTTCACTATTTATAAAGGGTTTTCCAATAAGAGGTGTTATTTTGAATAGCCCGCTATTTCGGTAGATGTCACGTTTGAAGCTGTCATTTTTTGACATTTGACAAGTAGAAACTACGCCATTAATGAAAATGGAACGGTACACGCTTCAAGAACGCATTGAAATTATTAAAATTCACTATAAAAATGGTGAAAATTTGGCAGAGACGGTTCGTAAAACTCGAACATTTTTTGGTCGTCGTGAAGCACCTTGTCGGACCGCAATAAAGAAATTGGTGGAAAAATTCGATCTGTTGGGACAAGTTAGTGATGTGAAGAATAAAACCCGTGCACGTCGCTCAAGAACAGCCGAGAATATTGCTGCTGTAGCCGAAAGTATTGAAGAAAACAAAGGTTTGTCTTTTCCTCTACGTTCTTTGGAATAAGGCATTCCACAAACGTCATCACACACGTATTTTGCATAAAGTTTTGGGTTCTAGGCTTATAAAGTTCAGTTAACACAAGAACTCAAGTCGGCCGATCATCAACGACGTCTCTTGTCTTTGCTGATTGAGTCGTTGAAATGCATCGGAAAATCATCTTGAGTGATGAGGCCCATTTCCACCTCGGTGGCTTCGTCAACAAGCAAAATTTTCGCATCTGGGGCTCGGAAAACCCAAGAGTTATTGTTGAAAAGCCTCTCTATCCTCAACATGTGACTCTTTGGTACGGTTTATGGTCCGGCGGAGTCATTGGACCTTACTTTTTCGAAAATGAGGCTGGAGCAACAGTTACGGTGAATGGATTGCGCTATCGAGAGATGATTAATGATTTTTTTGGCCGAAATTGGATAGCATTGATCTCGACAACGTTTACTTTCAACAAGACGGCGCTACAAGCAACGAAACCATTGAACTTTTGCGGTAAAAGTTTCCGGATCGTGTTATCTCTCAAAGAGGCGATCACAATTGGCCACCGAGATCTTGTGATTTAACACCTTGCGACTTCTTCCTTTGGTGCCACGTGAAAGAGAAAGTCTACGCCAATAGCCCAGCGTCGATTCAAGACCTCAAGGATGGAATTCGTGAGGCTATCGAGGACATAGGGCAGCCACTTTGCGATTTGGTTATGGAAAATTAAAAGGATATGATCCTGTAAGAGTGGTCGTGGTGGTCATTTGCCTGATGTTATCCGATCATATATATTTTATATTGAAAAATTACATTTTCTTTGAATATCAAAATAACACCTCTTACTGCCAAAACCCTTTACTTATGTCCATTTGACACCGTCACAAGAGAATATTTTTGTTCCATAAGTAACTATGTATACCTATTTAAATGTTTTTTTATATCGTATACATTTTCCTCTAAAGTGTCGAAAAATAATTTTCGGGTAAATGGATAAAATCAAATTCGAAAGTCTTGAACATTAATACGTTTGAAATAATGACATAATATCTTGCACCAAATTTCATTAAGTGCAGAGTTCATCTACACAATTAAAATAGTGAAAAGTCGTCAATTTTAGGGTAGGAGCAGATCATGTAGAAAGTGCAAGAAGTGAAAGAACAGATAATGGAGTTTCCAATGGAGATCATTGCAAAGGTAAGGACAATATTAACTTGCATAAAATAAGTTACTGCAATATCTCGTTCTTTTTTCATTTTGCAATGACAGCAAATAATATTAAAGATATAGTAAATTAGTTATTTAATCAGCTAATTTGTCGATAACAGCGACTAATGGTCGAGTTATTTTAGGGAGCTGAGCGAGCGAGTTGATAGTTCAAGACCGATTAATCGGTAGATTAGTGAACCAGTTGATTACAAGATTTTTTCCGTCGAACGCATTATGGGATTGGGTATAACTCTTGATTGAAAAACATTTTAATTGGGATCAGATATGCATTTAACATAATCCAAATTTTCTACATACAAACCCCCTAGAAAAAATACCATCTATTTTGCCGAAATTCTGCTTTATATGACGTCCGGTTAATATGACGTCTTTTCAATTTCTCTTCAATGTATTCATAAACGGATTTTACTGTATATTATGTATGTGGAGTTGCCACATTAATCGTATTGGTTCTGAATACTTTATGTTCAGTGGCGATGCTACGGGAGGCAGAAGTGGCCGAGCTCCCCTGAAATCTCGCCTATTCTAGACGAAACTATATACAACTTCATTTATTATGACCCCCACTGAAAAATCCTGGCTACTCCTGAGCTTCCCGGTTCGGTTGCCCATGTCAATTACACATTTAAATAAGAGAAACCGAACAATAAAAAGAGCCATTATTGATCAATTTCGTAGACGTAAAACTCAGCTATTATTTCGAGGTCGACAGAAAAAACTATTTGCGATATAAGTACACTACTCATTTATTTCGAATGAAACATTGATAGCTTCAGTTAAGATCCCTAAATTAGGAGGTAATGGAAAATTAGCGCCCTTCTTTCGGGTTTTAATCAGTTTCCTCTGCCAAAGATATCAATAAGAGTACTTGACTGATAACCCTCCATATTTAATTTCAGTGTCAATAGGAGGAAACCAGTTCTTGAAAGGATACAAACTCATTGAAAATCAATACTTGGCCATGATCATGAAAAAGGTGTTATCCGCCATACGATCTTGGCGTCTTCACCTCATCGTCTTGTGCATACCAGTGTTCATGATTATCGTAACTATGTTACTCAATAAAGCGCAGAAACGACCTGAATTGCCTGCATTAACCCTTAATTTGGAGGCATATAAAAAACAAAAACCAATGGTTCTCATCGAAAGCCTCAATAAGACAGACTATGTTGATTATTTCAAAGGAACGAGCAACGCTGGAACTTACAAGGACGTTGGTAATTTAACTACTGAAATGTTACGTTTGGTGAGTTAATTATTCATGATATCTATAGGTTGAAAATTGTCAAAACAAGAATGCGAGTTCAGAGTATTTGGTGCGATTTGTGATCTTCAGTTGTTCCCCATTTTGATTTTACCCAAAAGTTTTAGAGCACAGATAATAGTGGACATACAAATGTTTCTGTAAACTGTAACTCATACAAAATACGACAGACCGAAATTGAACATTTATCTCGCGACCAAGAGTCGGCAGTGACGGACAAAGAAATTCAGCAACCTAGTTAAATTTAATCACTTACTGCCGTTCACGTGCTGGCTCTGTGACTTCCTTACGAAAACTCGTCGATGTAGGTAGCGTAATGGGTCGATTACATTGAGATACTTTACAAGCTGCTACTGAGCGAATTTGGCAGCTGATTGTAAATTCGCTCACTGTGCTCAGTGCACACTGATTGTAAAAAAGCAGCGACTAAAGTTGAAAGCTCGGTTGAATCGCTGGCGTTTTGGCTTGTTGGCGTGTAAACAAGCCGTGTGTATTCACAGTTGCTGTGAGTTCTCATCTACTCGGTGGTCCCTGGTTCTTTAATTTGAAAACGTATTTGACATTCATCTTAGATCCTTGACAACGATACAATCATAAACCTCACGGGTATCGCTAGATTGTTGGCTACTCAGCGAGTAGACAGTTTTGTGTGTAATCATCAAGGATCAAGTACACAGGGCTACTTTACAAGCTAAGAAGCCGGCTCATAAAAAGCCGGCGAATTGGCGAATTGGCTTCTAGCCGAGTACACAGGGAGTTCTCCACTCGCTCAGTCGCTCAATAGCGTAATAACAGCCGTAATAGGAACGTATAGGCGCAGAACAAGAATAAGCTCAAGTACACGGGGCGAATTTACAAGCTAATTCGCTCAAAAGTCGGCTTGTGGCGTGTAAAGTCGCCGGCAGTTCAACTTTTTCCAGAGCGAATTTGCAAGCAGCTAACGGAGCGACTGCGTCGAGTACACGGGGCTACTCACAAGCTCAGAAGCTCAAAAGCCGCTTCTTAGCTTGTGAAGTCGCCCCGTGTACTTGACCCTTCATAGTCTCACAAGCTAATTCACTCTCTTCTAAATTCGCTCAGTAGCAGCTTGTAAAGTATCTCCATGTAATCGACCCATAAGGCAGCACGAGGGAAAACGGCAGGCAGCAGGGAAGTTTAGTGATTACATTCTCGCACTGCCCACTTCTTTGCTCAATTCCCTGCTTCCTGCCGTGGAAGTGAGCTGAGTGTAATCGGGGTGCGCGTGGTAAATTTACTCGGTCTGTTCGTAGAGCAGAACACCATAAATCTCAGAGAAAGAAGTAAACTTCTTCCTTCCGAGGTTAAGCGGGCCTGGCTTTTCTCTACGCTTCATAACAGACAATCTAACATCCAGTGCAGCCACTTTTACGACATTAAATTTTTTGCACGTTTATTCGAATATTCCTGTTTATATTTGAACCACCCTATTATTTCAACGTTCTCCTAGAAATTCATTCAAACAACTTGATTTTTTCCGTACTCGTATAATATTTTTTCAAGATTCGGACTTGAACGAAAGTTTTTCACTCCTCTCCATATCTTATGATTTGCCGTCTCCCAAAATAATTTACGAAATATTTAGAGTTTTTTTAGAAATATTTTATCATTGTCAGTTTCTCTATGAAAATCATATTCGAGAAAAATGAAAACCTAACGTAACAGAAAAAATTGAAGCTCTTAGTTGAATACTGGAATGACTGTTGCTCCATAAAGACACTGAATGCATTCAGTATAAAAAATGAATAATAAACGTTCAAAAAAGGAAATTAATATTGATAACAATCTTCAAAATTGTAATGAAGAAGCGAGTTCAAAAATAATGTTGAATTATCCTAATACTAGAGTGGTTCAAATACATAAACACTACACACTTCTGCCGCCTTTAGGAAGCTTTCAGTTGCCTTTTCCGTCAAAATCTTTCGGCTTGTTACAACATTTGCACAGGAATGATTCTTCCTCCACATTTCTTTCGAATCGCAGTCCGCCAAATGCCTCTTTCAAGGACCAAAAGAAATAAAAGACAAATCGGGATTATGGATAGGGTGTTTCAATGTTTTCTAACACAATTCGCTCAAAATGTCTTGGTACCATCTGGCTGAAATTTTGCAGTAGCAGTAGCATTCTTGGATTGTTTGCTAAATTTTTCAGCCATTTCACTAACAGTATCTTCTGCGTCGTTCTTCCAAAATGAGTTTTTTAACTACAATGACGTTCTCATCGCTAACACCATCCATATAGTCCGTTCACGAAAGATTGAGCGCATAGTAGGCATTTGTTTATTTATCTGAAGTTGACACTAATACATCCCTCTCTTTCATTGCTTTAACTATACCAGTGATTCTCAACCTGTGGTCCGCGGACCACCTGTGGTCGCAAACGGTTTTCATGTGGTCCGCGAAAGGAAAAGTCATAAAATAATCAATTTAAATATTGCCTCTTGAGACGTAAATTGATGCATCTGCCAATTTTTTTTTCAACTCAAAACGTTTTTAGTATTGTGTTGACCAGAACCATATGACCAAACGCGCCTGAACTCATTTTACCTATTATTGGGAAATGTTAATAATAATATCTAAGTGGTCCGCCAAGAATTCTGATAGGTACAAGTGGTCCGCCTAGAATTCTGATAGGTACAAGTGGTCCTCAGTGGTGAAAAGGTTGAGAACCACTGAACTATACCATCAAGCGAGGTTACGCATTGTAGCATATCAGTCTGATATCCAGTGCACCCGCTTTTACGGTAAAAGATTTTTCGCTCGTTCATTCAGAAATTTCACCCTCGTTCTATTCGCAGTACTATTGGCTCGAAAATGGAACCCCAGATCTGATGTTATTTAGGAAACGTTTGCTTAGAACAGCAAATCTGAACTTTGCAACGAAAATGATTTCAAACGGAGATCATGTTGATTAATTATGAATGAAATTTTTCAGACAGAGGAAAATGCTCCTTCAGTGCGCAGCCACTATTTAACTGGTGCTTCCTTCGAAACAATCGAAGAAGGAATATTGTTATTTAAGAAGGAAAGAGCAGTTCTCACGGCATGGTTCAACAATGATGCCTATCATACTGCTCCAGTAGCTCTCGGAATGATATTGAACTCAATATATCAGAAAGAAGTCAACACTACATCAAAAATCAATTTCGTAAACCATCCGTTACCCTTCAAAGTAACAACCCAGGTAAGGAATATTGTTAAGGTTGTTGACGTGAACTTTTTGATGATGGAACATTCACTGATTATTTGGACTATTTCCATCATATTTACTTCTTGTGTTCAGCCAGCATTCTCAAGCTGTCGTCAGAAAAACACTTTAAACTTTTAACAAAAGTTACTCTTCTGAAAGCTGATGAATGCTGACCAAAACGTTGAACAGAAACACTTTAGGCTCTAAACGAAAGTTACTCTTCTGAGAGTTGAGAGTCTGAAGTGTTTAACTGACGACAGCTGATGAATGCTGACCAAAACGTTGAACAGAAACACTTTAGGCTCTTAACGAAAGTTGTTCTCCTGAGAGTTCAGAGTTTAACTGATGACAGCTGATGAAATTTCAAATTTGTATTTATCGAAATGGCTGAGATTATCCATTAGAACAAACTAACTGGGACACCCGGTATAACACAACCACATCTGTTTTCATTTCAGTTCAATAAAATATCAGATGGAGATTCGATGGGTTTCAACATTGCATTCAACCTGGGATTCAGTATGACGTTCGTTTCTGCATTCTTCATCCTATTCTACATCAGGGAGCGAATGACCAAGTCAAAGCATCTTCAGTTTGTGTCTGGAGTCAAAGTGTTCATATATTGGTCAACTTCATATGTATGCGACTTGTTAACATTCTCAGTCATCCAAATAGTCACCGTTATCACTCTAGCAAGTTTTCAGGAGGAAGGATTCAAAGCTCCAGATGATCTTGGTATGTACCTACATTAGAATATAAATTGCAAGAAAATCTTACACTGTATTTTGAGTACGTGTGCGGTGTGATTCGAACTGAACCTCGTTATGAAAAAAGCAGCAGTCTCTCATCTAGACACAGAAAGAAAGCCACTTCATTTCAATGAAGTTCAGATCATATTTTCTGTACACGCAGCATTTCGACTCAACTCAAATAACATCGAGGTTCTTTAGAACTCATCAGAAAAGATGACTTCCGTGTAAGGGGGTTTTTATCGGTTTTTATAGAACTTGTGAGCGCCCACAAACTCTCAATTGGGGAAATGCGTTTTGTCCCTAATGTAGGACTCATCAGTTTAGCATTTACTCAATGCCATACGCGCTTTGAAATCCGTCTTGTACCGCTTGGAGAGCCTAGTTGCTCCGCAGTCGTTTTATCGTTTACGTGCAGCAACCTCAGGGAACTAATAAGATATTTGCTACTACATCTGAGAAGGGAAACGCAAAATGCTTAGATTCCCTGCAATACACCCTCGCCTCTGACGATGTCCCGATACTGTCCTGTGAACAGCGCCGTTGGTCTGTGGTGTACCCTTCATAATTCACATAGAGCCGGCAGAGATCTAGCAGGATGAATACTGTTTATCTTCGGGGTCACCAAAGTGGATGTTGATATTTATGTTGTGATGTACCAACAACTCCAAAAACCGCCTTGTACCCTCAGAGTAAAAAGTAAAACCTAGAGATGCCTTCACGCATTTGTTATGCAGCCAAGTAGAATCTGTTTATTCACGCGAACAATATTTCAGCGTTGCGAACTCGTGCCGTATCTTTATTCCGTATTGGGATAATTGGCCTACCGCTGCCCTACTTTGGTACTAACGGTTTGCGTCTGTTAGGTACAGACAATTCTGTCAGTTTGGCAACATCGTCTGTTAGTGTTTAGTTTCGCGATTCGATTGTGTTTACATTTTCTTTTCGATTTGACGTTCATAAACTAAATTATTTTACTGATTTGGTGGCAGTTTATTGTTGCTTAACAGTATTTCGGTAATTATAACTAAGGCAAAATTACGAAAATGTTGTATTATATTCAGAAATTGTAGAAATAAACTACCAAAAATATTCGCTCCTCTTCGAGCAAGTAGCTTATACAAATGAATGTTAAACGGCTAGAAAGTATACAGCATAAGTTTCTGAGATGTTTGTCATATCGAAATAATTTCCATCATGATTACTCTGAAGCACATCTAAGATTCGGTATGCTCACTTTAGAAGACCGCAGAAGGATTAGCGATTTCTGTTTGTTATATAAAATTCTGAAGTCCTTTCGAACCCTTCTCTTCTCCAGTCTATATATTTTAAAGTTCCAGAAAGAAAATTGAGATCTAGAGAAATCTTTGCTCTACCCTCTCGAAGATTGAAGGTGACCCAAAATTCACCAATATCATAAAATCGTTTTATTCTAACTCTTTCAGTTTAGATACCTTTAATGTCTCTTTTGTACAATTTAAAAAAAAATTGAGGGGCAATTTATCATTGTAATATTATAACATCCCTTCAATATCAGTTCATTGTTTTTTCTCTTATTTTTTTTTGTTTATTTTATGATTCTATTTTTTTTATGTACCTACTCCATACTTTAGTTTACTTTAACCAACAGGATTGTATATTTCAATGTCAAATTATGAGTACTGTATTGGGTTGATATACCCGTTTTTATTCTTAATCATAAATAAAACAATAAAACTGAGACCTACCAGATGTGCTTCCTTCTGTGAAAAATTATTGTGATACAACATTGCATAATAATTATACTTGATGCTTTTTTCAGCTCGGACATTTCTCTTGCTCTTCCTCTTTGCCTACTCTGTCCTACCATTGATGTACGCCATGTCCTATTTCTTCGAGATACCCTCAACTGGTTACACTAGAATGAGTCTTTTCGGAGTCCTGGCTGGAGATATGGCATTTCTCATAATCCAACTGTTGAAACTTCCCGTTCTGGATCTTGTGCCTCTGTCTAAAACCCTACACTGGATATTCCTGATAGTGCCACACTATTCTTTGTGTACAGGAGTTCTGAACAATTACAATATATTCGCTTTCAACAAATATTGTAGCCTGTATGTGAAGTCTTGTGAAATGAAAAATACGACAGAAGAGTGCTGGCAGGAAGTTTGCACGAAGTTTTCTGAATATTGCTGTAGTAAGTACAATTGAAATATAAGCAAATTGATACCATACAATATATTTAAAACGCATTATTAGAAGTTATTTCGAACTAGCTAGCTTCAATCACACACTTTGCTAAATTCATTATTTTTCTATGAGGATTAGTCGTTCAGTATACTAATACACACATTTCAGTGACGTGACGGCAACGTTGTTGTCAGTGCTGCGCTCCCTTCAGTGTAATCCGTTATAAACTTTTTACGTGTCAGTGCTTTCCCGTCATTGCTGGGTCCGCTTTAATTCCGTTTTCAGTTTTGATCTGGCATCGACGAGAATGTTATTGTCTTGCGAAATGGATTGCTGCTCTGAAGATCTTACTTATGGACGATGAAGATGAAAAAAGAAGACGACACCTGGTACAGCCCATATGACGTTTGTCAAAACTGAAATATTCTCATGACGGCAGTGCACCGTAATCGCCGGAATATCATTGCATCGGATATGTTCGAATACGTGCCGTCATTTCCCTTTGCTTAAAATAGACACATGTATTAAGGTCGATCCAAACATTTCTGTAACGTGACGACAACGTTGCTGTCAGTGCTGCACTCCGTTGAATTTTTCTCCATCCACACAGCAACGTACGGTGTCGTCCGTGTCACCAGTGTTTTTCCAAAATTGCTGGGTCCGCTCTATGGGCTTTTTCAGTTTGAATCTGGTATCTGACGTGAATGTTATGTCTTGCGAAATGAATTGCTGCTCTGAAGATCTTACTTTTGGATGAGGAAGACTGGGTACATCCCATATGGCATTTGTCAAAATTGAAATATTCTCATGACAGCCGTGTCCCGTTATCGCCGGAATATCAATGCATCGGACATGTTTGAATGTCTTTTCCCTTTGATTCAAATAGACACTTGTATTTTCCGATATATTTTTTCACACTTCTGTACGTCACGTCACTGAAATGTGTGACTGTGGATAGACCTTTAATCCTCACATCACTTTTTCGAAACTCGATTCACACAGGTTCTTTGGACAATGTATAGTCCGTTCACGAAAGGTTGAGCCGTCGGTTGGCCATGGAAATTTGGCATATTCCACTGTGTATATTAGAATTTTAGGTTATATTGTTTATTTTCTTGTCAGATTGATACGCAATGTTGTCTGTTCTCTGATAACTAGCAAGCTCGTCGGAAGAGGCCGGGTACATTCGGCAACGTTGACTTTATTTTACGTTATGACAGCAAATACTGCCAACTTCAGATAAATAAACAAAAGCCTACTATGTGCTCAAACTTTCGTGAACGGACTATCCCTACATGAGCTCCGTAATATGAAATTGATATAAGCCGAATTTTTCGACGAATTATTATTCTCTACTCAATTCATGTTTCATACCATCCTTGGCGTATTTTCGTTAAGTTTTTTTCATGGTATTACCAAACAGATTTTTTTCATAGCATATCTGCTTCTGATGGTTTTTCTTATTCCTTACACGTACTAAAATTAACGTAGCTTATTGCAAGTAGTTTATAATATAATCATAAAATATTGTTTTTTGCTTATTTTTAGAGGATCACTTTCAATGGTCGCCACCAGGACTAACAGCGAATTTGATATATATGTTTCTGTTTGGAACCTTTCTGTTCAGCCTTGTAGTAATGGTCGACTACAAGATGTTCAATCTCATAATAGAAAAACTTGACAGAAGAGAACAAAAGTATCCCAAATCGGTACCATACGAAGACAGCGATGTGGCTGACGAAAAACAGAGGATTAACGATGCGAACGAACTACGGCTTCGCCAGAATCATACGTTGGTTCTAAAAGATGTAACCAAGTATTACGGTAACTTCTTGGCTGTCAATGGTCTATGCCTGGGCATCAAGGAGTACGAGTGCTTCGGTCTACTGGTATAAACGGTGCTGGAAAGACTACGACTTTCATGATGCTGACGGGCGACGTGAAATGACCTACGGAAAAGGTTGGGTGAAGGGATTGAGCATCAACACCCAATTGAAGAAAGTGCAAAAACTCATTGGGTATTGTCCCCAGTTTGATGCTCTTCTTGACGACTTGACAGCAAGAGAGTCACTGACCATGTTCTGCCTCTTGAGGGGCATACAGAAAATAGATTGCGGTTTCATTGCAGAGAAGCTTGCAAGAGATTTCGATTTCGTCAAGCACCTCGATAAACAGGTGAAAGAGCTGAGCGGAGGAAATAAAAGAAAATTGAGTACGGCGATAGCGTTAATTGGTGATCCTCCTGTATTATACTTGGATGAACCAACAACAGGTAATCTTTCAATCAATTCTACAAAATAATGTTTTGTTATTCATATAAACGGTGCTAATTAATAAGTGCGACAAACTTGAGGGTATTACAGCTTGACCAAAATATGGGGTGTTATCCCACTTCTTCAACTTTTACGGTAATGGAAAAAGTACGGTTTTCGAGAAGACCATTTCAAGTGCCAATGTTTTCTACAGCAAAAATGTACATACTCCTAATGGTCATACGCTCTAAAATCGACCGTTTTCGAGATTAAACTTCGAAATCAATTTTATGCTAAAAAACATGGTCAATTTTTTTGAATAATTTTTTTTAACTTCTTTATTACGTTAAAAAAATTGACTTTGTTTCTCAACGTAAAAGAAATCCTGGTCATAGGCTCGAAAGTCGACCGTTTTCGAGAAATAAAGGGTTTTCCAATAAGAGGTGTTATTTTGAATAGCCTGCTATTTCGGTAGATGTCACGTTTTAAGCTGTCATTTGACAAGTAGAAACACGCCATTAATAAAAATGGAACGATACACGCTACAAGAACGCATTGAAATTATTACAATTCGCTATAAAAATGTTTAAGTTAGTGATCTGAAGAATAAACCCTTGCACGTCGCTCAAGAACAGCCGAGAATATTGCTGCTGTAGCCAAAAGTGTTGAAGAAAAGCCAGGTTTGTCTATTCCTCGTCTTTCTTTGGAATTAGGCATTCCACAAACGTCATTACACCGTATTTTGATCTGGACAACGTTTACCTTCAACAAGACGGTGCTACGTGCCACACAAGCAACGAAACCATTGATCTTTTGCGGGAGTTTCCGGACAGTGTTATCTCTTGAAGAAGTGATCACAATTGTCCACCGAGATCTTTTGATTTAAAACCTTGTGACTGCTTCCTTTGGAGCCACGTGAAAAAGAAGGTCTACGCCAATAGCCCCAGCGTAGATTCAAGACCTCAACGATGAAATTCGTGAGGCTATCGAGGACATAGGGCAAATAGGGGAAATTTTCATTAAAAGAATATGGTCCTGTAAGCGTGGTCGTGGTGGTCATTTGCCTGATGTTATTTTCCACTATTAACGGCATAGCTTCTTCTTTATAATGAAATAAACATCCGATCATTCATAATCAAAATATCAAAATAACACCTCTTATTGGAAAACCCTTTTTAAACTTTCATATTGAAAAACATGGTCAAGGTTTAATAAAGTTGATTTTTCTCGAAAACGGTCGACTTTAGAGCGTACGACTAATGCTCAGTTGCAGGAACGTCCATTAAAATTTAAAGGTCCATTAAACCTTAATCCTCCATTAGTTCCTTGTAATAATGGAGGATTAAGAGTTTAATGGACCTTTAAATTTTAATGGACGTTCCTGCAACTGACACTAAGAGTCCTTTTTGTGTTGAAAATATTGGCAGTTCAATTGGGTAGGACGTAGGAAAAACGTCTACTTACCCTTCCAAACCCTCACCAATCAAGACTTGAGAAAAAAATCGCAAAAAAAAAAGCTTATTATAATTTTAAAATGTCCAAACGTTATGGTTAACAAAATTGAATTATTTCAGGTATGGATCCTGCGACAAAGCGATATCTCTGGAATGCTCTGTGTGCGGTCAGAGACAGTGGAAAGTGCATTGTTCTGACCTCTCACAGCATGGAAGAGTGTGAGGCTCTTTGCACTAAAATTGCCATTATGGTAAACGGCAATTTCATGTGCTTAGGCTCAACGCAACACCTGAAGAGCAAGTTTGCTGAAGGGTATACGTTGACGATTAAGGTTAGGAAGATGGACAGTAGCCACGGCTTGGAGCACGCTGGAACAGACGCCATCAAGCGGTTCGTTGAGACAAGTTTCAAGAGGGTACAATTGAGGGAGGAACATCAGGAGTTGTTAACGTACTACATACTGGACACTAGTATGGCTTGGTCTGCTATGTTTGGTATATTGGAAAGAGGCAAGAAGGAATTGAATATCGAGGATTATTCATTGGGACAGTCTAGTTTGGAACAAGTAAGTACCATATAACAATTTACTACCATTCTGTCTCACACCTTGAATAATAAATATAAACTACTCTGACCGGCAAAATAATCGATCCACTCAAAAAATATATGAACTTTGTTAATTCATAAATATGTTATTCAAATCCAATTCAAATGATTTTTTTTTCAATTGTAGGTATGTTACTATGTTCATCCTCATACAGGGTGAAACAAAATCTGTTTCTTTACTCTAACTTTAGAAAGGTAACTGGTGTGTTCCAGTTGTTCTACCGTGTGATTTCTTATTTCATCATCAAGACACATCTTCTCTTGATAATTTAATTCTTCATTTATAAGAATAGCTCAATTTTTGTTAATTAAAGATACAGGGTTTTTAGTAAAACATTGAATTTCGCTAAGGCTACAATAGTACTTCAACAAATTCAACCTAAACTTCTGACCTAATGAAAACAAACTGAAAACTAAGTCAGAAACATAACGTGTTCTCCGCCCAGACGCATATGCAATTCGTATCGTCCTCATTAAGGTTTTGAATGAATTAGTGCAGGGGTCTCCAAACTTTTCAGCCTGAGGGCCACAATGTTTACTCCAGCAAATGCGAAGGGCCAAAATATTTAACCGTTTGATTCAGTAGCTTCGGGACTCGTGCAAAAGTTGATAAGCTAACGAGCTTTCGCGGGCCGGATTCTTGAAACTGGCGGGCCAGATTTGGCCCGCGGGCCGTAGTTTGGAGACCCTTGAATTAGTGCATCACTGAGCTGCTGCAAATATTCAGGAATTAGTACGCGAGATCGATTTTCCTCCCTAAAGCATCAAAACATGCCCTATTGGGTTCAAATCTGGGCTTAAAGCAGACCAATTGAATTATTGGATATCAACCTCTGCTAAATACTCCCTGGCAATCCTAGCCACATGCGGTTGATGCGGTCGGTCATTATAAATCATTAGCACGAAATCGTCTCCAATAAACGGTGCATACCGAACAACATGTCGCGCTAAAACTTCTCTTGTTTTATGTTTTCACTCAGTTTTCAGTTTATTTTCATAACGTTTGAATTTAAGGTTAAATCGAGGGTTAAATCTGAGAAAGTACTTTCATGGCCATAGCGAAATTGTGGAGTTTAATGTTGCTCTGAAAACTCTGTATCTTCAACAAAAATTGAGCTATTGTTATGAATGATGAAATTGTAAATAAAAGATGTGTCTTGATGATGACATAAGAGAACACGCGATGAAACAACTGGAACACACCAGGGGTGGTTCTAAAGTTAGGGTGAAAAAAACAGATTTTGTTTCACCCTGTATTAAACGACGTAAGCCGAGTTTTCTCGAAAGTCATGAGAATGAAAAAATGCAGAATGCAGGCTTATAATACCTTTTTGGAATCTGCAATAACTGAGCAAGTTTTTAAGATGATAGCTAATTATCTCGGAATCCCTGATGAAATGTTTATTGAGGTCGAAGTTTCGGATAAGGGAAACCACGACAGGGTCCATCTATAATTTCAGATTTCCATTCATTGTTTTAGGAACACCCGATATATAGGGGCTGCATAATAATAAATCTCTAAAGGCTTGTGCTGGAGACTTGAAATATTTCAGTGCAGCTTCGGTTTCTAAATGTAAATGTTGCGGTGTCAAGGTCATTATCTGGCAAAATCGTATGGTGTTGCTTAAAATATAGTCATTCGAATCATTTGTCCGCCAATATCTCCAGAATATAATTCCGATGCTGCTGAGATTTGCATTCATATACTTAGTATCAATCTCGAGTCCTATAAAAAATTTAGCCTTATTGCACCACCAATGAACGAACATTCAAAAGCACATGCTCAGGAATTTCTTTAAATTTTATTCAGTGATAGTTTCAATTCTTCGGATCCCTCCCTCGCTACGGTCTTACATGCTTAATCCATCATATTTATACTAATTTCATTCTGAACTTTATCTTTTTAATAGGTATTCCTCACATTCACAAAACATCAAAACCAAGATAGCCCTCGCCATCAAGTTACAAGAAGGGACGAATTGACGTAGGTACCATTTTCCAGTCAACTTTACCTATTTAAACACTGTGATTTCCACATAAATGTTAAGCACTCAATGAATTTTATGATTGTTTGATGACAAATCTATTTTTAGTATAATTAAAAAGATGATCTTAACGCAAATTTATAGATAAGTGATATTTTTACTTAATAATAAGACATTATAAGTATTCTTTTGAGATATCAATTTATTAAAAAATACTATTATTTTTATTAGGTCTGTGAATTAATTTTATTTATGATGAAAAATAAATCATTAAATACTTTTTGTCATAGTATATCTATATATCGGCTATAACATTTGTGAAGGGTTCTAGTTCACCTTGAACCTTTCCTACAATTAATTCATTCATATCTCTAGTTTGAGATCCATATTTATTATTGAATCTTCTACTTGTATCATTTTTCTCCAGTGATGAATGTAAAATACGGGGTGTTCCAAAATAAGGTTCCGTAAATTCCTGATCTTAATCCTCGGATGATTTTATGGTATGAAGTTCCTATGATCTATTCTATGGGTCTTTGACATACAGGGTGTTGAAATTAAAAAAAGTAAGTTGGTTTTCGAAAATATTTTTGATACCGTAAGTACACGATTTTTCTTTGCGTTTTGGTAGGTTATTAGTACGCATTGATAGGCTTTTTTTTTTCAATTCAAAATTATTTTAATTATCACCAGTGGCGTCCTTGCAGAATTCTGACTGCATAAATTTGGCGAATAATCTGGTACCCAAATGCTTTTTCAAATTAAAAATAATTTCGTAATCACCATATAATTCCCGGTGAGAATGGTATTTTGAGTTTTTCATCTGCGACTAATACTTTCCGAGATAAAAAATAAAATGCTATTCATCTAAGAGAGTTACGAAATTTTTTGAATACTTCCAAAATCGTCTCCTTAAAATGGTGTTAGCATTGTTGAAACTGTTGTTTGACATATATCACTGATTTTGGGGTGTGTTTCACTCCTCAGCTTTTATGCAAGATAATGGAATCCTGATCAAAGATTGCAAACTATTTTTCTCATAGTTCGGAAGGAAAAGAAAAATTCAAAACCATTTCATAATTTCCGTAGAATCAAAAGTTTTACAAGAAATGTTATGAATGGGCAAAAACATATATTTTGATAGTTGCATTAATTCAAACTTGATATTCCATTCACATTAACGGAACCAATTTTTGTTCTAAACATTATACAAGTAAGATGCCTTGGCATGCTTTTACATACTGGAAAAAACTTCCAGCCAGCAGTAAACAAAAGTTGGAAATACTAGGTATAAAATAAAAATGAACTTGAAAAGATTATTTATTACAACTCAAACTACAAAACTTCAAGAAAGAGCAAGTATCTGTTTAATATTTCATCATTTGCCACGTCACAAGGAAGAAGACCTTCATTATCTTCAATATTAGCAAGAGCCCCTTTTTCCAACAGTAAATGAACACAATCTTCATGACCACAGCTAGCAGAATAATGAAGTGCTGTCTGCCCTTCTGAATCTTTGTTATTGATATCAGCACCATGAGATAGCAGATCAGAAATAATTTCAACAGATCCTCTATCAGATGCCCAATGAATCAATGACAATCCATTTTCATCCAGTTCATTTAGTTTACCAGCTTCCATATGTTTCAAGCAAAAAAGTACCTTTTCTCTATTAGTTTCTTTAACATACAGTAGAACCCCTCTAATCCGCCCTCGGCTGGTCCGTCACTCCGGTTAGTCCGACCAGGCGCCGTCCTAACTTTTACCATTGTATAATCCTTATACAATGCTTTTACTAAGTTTTATAAGCTCTGTATCTTTATTCTTCTTTCATTACTTTTATTTATTACTTATTAAATATCTACTTCTTGATTTGTACAGTTGAAACAATGTTTACAAACATTTTCTAAGATCAAAGATCACTTATTTCACTGTAAAACATGTCTGTATAACATGTTTAATGTAATAAATATTGGATTTTTGGATAATCCGACCTTTTTGCGTTCCGACCATACCCGTCCCCCGTAGGTGACGGATTAGAGGGGTTCTACTGTAATCAATAAGGTTTTTTCTCTATTCAATATAACATCTTCATCTCTCAAAGTTGAAACTGCTACCCAACTGTCCTTTTCAGTTATATTAGAATCAAATGAAGGGTCAATTTTTTTCATACTCTCAACATAAAGAGTTTTTGCTTGGTCTTGGGGCATATTTTCTAATTTTTTCCACACATCCCACTTTGCTCTTCCCTTGAAATCAAACCAAGAAGGTTTTGCAATATTACAATTGCCTTCCTTGCCTTGTTTATAATAACCATAAAGTTTCAGAAGAGTTTCATCACTTAAACTTGATACTAATTTTGGCAGATGGTTAGCTGCTTGTTCAAAATTTTCATCAAGTTCACTAAGATCTAAATCTATACCTAATTCCTGTAAATCACTAAAATTATCTACGAACTCTGCCATTATGAATTTTTAGTTTGTGTCTTCCACTCTCAAAGTATTTCCTTCTAATGTATGAATATTGCTACGGCTTTTTTCATAAGACTCTTTGTTGGAAAACACAACAAAACCGTAATTTCTGGATAGACCAGTATTTTTATCGAAACAACAGAGGCTGAGTGAATATTACCAAATTTGGTGAAATATTTCTTCAGCTCAGTCGATGTCACTGTCCATGGAATATTCGCCACATACAACTTATAAATTGATCTCACTGCATTACTTGCCATCATCAGTTGCCACTCACAATTTCTAAAAGATGAATATTATGGGGACCAATTAGATCTAAAATATCAATTCCAGCACTTTGGCCCAATTTACTTGTATTATGTATTTGACAATTCAACTTCCACTTGGCTAACAAATGCTCAATGGACCAATCAGAACTTCTTTCCTGATAGGTACAAATGAATTTTGCATGAGGATTTACCTCAAATAAATATGCCAATGTCACAAGAATATCTTCAAACACTGTAGGATCATAAAAGCAATCTGAGCCTATTATAATATCAAGCGGTTTGAAATTCTCCAAATTATCAAAAAGCAGTCCCCAAGTAAGTCCAACAACTTTTATCTGATTTGAGCTGAGATGATTCAACTGACAGCTTCTTCTAGTATGCTGCAGTGATTTAGGTAACAAAGCGGATTCACTGACTATTACTTCAGCCCCACACTTTGCAGCAACAATCCAGGTAATGCGGTACCGGCACAATTTCAAGAACTTTTTTTCCAATGAGATCTCTTCTATTTTCCATAGAAACCAAGCTAAAACTGATGCACTTGGCCAGGTGTAGAAAGAATATGTTGCTTGTAATCTGTAATAAATAACAGAAATAAGAATGGATCATACATTAATTCCTCACATACAAGATTACTTTATTTCACCTAATAATAACATTTTTCGTAAAATTTATGAGAAGCGTACCTCAGGTATAAAGACTTCTAATTTTTCTTCCTGAGGTTGCCTTGTGAATTATATATTAGATGAAAATACAATGTTTTAATATGCTCTGGGGCACCATCAATCATTATACATAGCACAGGACAGATTAATGTAAAAAGCAAAAAATTAAAACGAACACATTAATTACTTCCTAACAATTAATTGCGAAAAGAATAACTTTTGTGTCTTGCCCAAACGCTTAGATTATTTACACCAAGATGGAGCAATCCCTTACTAGATGAACTGAATGTTTTGTTCCCATAATAAACACTGTTTGTTTACAAACAAAGTGTGTTGTCGTAAATAGAAGTCAGTGGCGTGGATCTAAAAATTTGTTAAGAATAGAAATAAATCCTTCAAAGGTTATCGAATCTTTAATTATTATTTCATTGGATGCATAATTAATGTCATTATTTTTATGAATTTTGTTGACCTTCCCGATGTTTTCATCTTATTCTAAATCATTGTTATACGCAGAATTTTTATAGTGCGGGCATATTTTCGATTCGAAAAAAAATTCAATATGAAAAGAGATTTGAAATAGCAAATATGATATTCAAATATTGTTGTTCTGGTTTTAATAATTACAAATACCTATACAATTGAATGTTATATCATTATCAATGATCTTATTAACAATCCTATTATATCGAATACATCTATTCAGGTCACTTTTCAGTAAGGCTGCATGGTACGTTATTACCATACAAGACGATGCTGTATCTAAATTTGGATTTTAACACAGCTTGATATCTTGTTCTGAGTTGAGTCCAGATTTTTATTGGGGACCACCATGTTATTACAAATGGAGCTCATTTGACTGCAAAGGTTTGAAATTTAAGGATATTACACCTGAATACTATGTTAAATTGAATAACAAAAATAACAATAAATTTATTGATCCAGTTCGACATGAAAATGTATTAGATAGGTCAGTTTTACATCAAGTGTGAAGTATAATCATATCAGATCTCATTAATGCTGTAATAGGCCTTACTTACTTACTGAAACCTTGTCCATCCATTACCTGCACCTTTGAAGGCAAATGATAGTATGAATGTATAGTTTTGTTCCACTATATAAGATAGATGATTGGAATTTTGTTAGTTTTGCAATGGAATGGACGGGGCATCAGTATTTAAAGTGGAATAGCAATTGAAACTTGAAAGCCTGCATAATCAGGATTGATTATCAAGCAAGGATGTATTAATAACTTCCATAAAAAATAACATGTAACATAAAATAAATGATTTTTACAATAATGATTTGAAGAAATACGATAGGTAACTAAAATATACTGATAATCGATTCTTCAGAAATGTTTATAATAAAATAACTAAGAATCTACTACTGCTATTGTCCTTGGTAATTGAATCCAAACAGGATCGAAAAGTACACGATCAAAAAGAGTGTTTTATACACCCTGATCACCCTAAAACTTAAAACTAACAATTGTAAAGATAAAAAAAAACTTATTGATTCTGATACAAAATCAGATGTGTGAGCATGCTTCTTACTCGATTCACCACTTGATCGCTCATTTTTCTTGTCTCGTGGTGAATTCTTATAGTGAAATATCTTTTCAATATCAGTTTTATCAAAGGCAATTCATGACTTTCTAGAAACCCTTCATCAAATACATGATTGCCAAATGCATTTAAAACATCATCTGGTAAACAGACAATACAATTATGAATCAACTTATTGATTAAATTTTCAGATTTTGTACTCAAAATATTAGGGTTGTTAGAAATCATATATCTTATTGTTTTTTCTGCTTGTGTGCATATCTTAATGACAAATTTGGATGCCTTGAATAAATTGCCATACGTTTTTCTTTTCTGTAGAAATGAATATGTTTCACAAGTCTCCAACATATCAAGACATTTTGAGCAAGTGATACATTTTTTCAATGACTTGACAACGAATCCTGCTATATAAATTAAAACATCCTGTATATATGAAGATAATTGCCATCCTGAAGAGCCAAAGTAATCATGATCATTTAACGCTGCACACAAATTTTTATACTCTTCAGTCTCCTCCAAGTCCTCCTTATGATCATTTATTGTTATTTTTTTATATGACGAAACATGAAGAATTGATGTATTGTCCAAATTAACAACATTTCCAGAATCAGCACCTCTCACTTCCCTTGCTATCAACAACTTTTTATATGCTGACTGAAATTGTCTGGCTGTGGGATTGTTGTTGTATCCATTCAGACTCCTGATAGCACCAAAAAATACCTCCAGATGGTCTTGAGAGAACTTATAGGTCAATAAAAAGTCTAATTTTTTTGACACCACATACATTCTAAATATTTCCTCAAGACTCTCCATACATATTAAAAACCCTAGAAACCCTGTTTTCCTTCTTGAAGATAATACTGGTGTTCCATTCAGAGTCAGTTCCATGAAGTATTCTTTTGCTTCAGAAAACCTTTCCACGTATAAATCAATGTTTTCGAAAGACAATGCCCTCTTATATGTATATGGAGAGAATTTATTTCTTGAGTTCAAGATGTCAAATAAATCATTAACTAAGAGACAGAAATTTGCAGTCTCTTCAGCACCTTTAAAATTTGTCAATTTCAAATCAAACTCAAGGAATTTAAGAGCATCCGACACACTCCTGCTGAATGTCTGCGCAGCAATCTTCACTCTCATTTTTTCTTTCACAAAATGTAAATGACGTTTTCTTATCTTCGTTGCTGCATTCAATCCTTCTATGTCTTGAAGATTCACAAGTTCTTCAAGATAGGTCCATTTGATTAATTTATCATTTTTTGTTTTCAAAATCTTACTGTCTCCTAAACAATTTCTCAAGAGTTTGAGCATGTGACAAGGGTCAAGAAAAATTAATACCTTCTCTTTGGTGACTGGATGTTCGAAGTGAGTCTTCAATGATTGAGGATTCGAAAAATCAGCACCCAAATGACTCGCCATATTCAAATTCGAAGCTGCTCCATCAAAAGTAACAGAAGTTATTCTCAAATTTACTTCATTCAAAAACTCCAGACAGTTAATTACCAAATTGGCTCTTTCTCTGCTTGATAATCCATCTATCAAAAAATAGCCTACTGGAATTTTCCAGTGACCATTGATGCAGGTAACTAAAAACACAAGTGCTTCCTTAGCTTCTGGTAAAGTATCCACTTCAGGTTTTTCTCCAAAACTTATTGATCCATAAAATTTACCAGCAATGAATTCGATTTTTTTTCTAATAGCCATCTCGTCAATCACCAGATTGCAATAAATTTGTTCTCCCGCAGACTGCTGCACTTTGTTCTTCAATGCACTGAGGGCTTCAGTTGTGAAGCCAGGAGTTCCATCAATGGTCTGATACCACTTAGAAATAGTCTTTGGGTGTGGAAGTGAATTATTGAATTTTTCCCTAACATAATTATAGGCCCTAGGCGAGTAAAAATGTAATGATAGGGCAAATGCTCGTAGAGAAGGTGTAAATTTCTGATTTTTTGATCCCCTTATGAGTCTATTTACCATATCTCTACTAGGACCTGGTAACGATGCCTGAAATATTGAAAATAATTACATTCCACACATATATGCAAAGCTGAATCTTACTTACCTCTATATAATCTTGAGCATTATCGGATATAAGGTTCATTTCCCTCAAATTATTCAGTAGTCCTGAAATATCTGAAATTTTCTGTTGCAGTCTTCTGTTCTTCATCCTCAATGCTTTCAGTCTCTTTTTCTGTTCTGCAATTTTTCGTTTAGCAAGGGAGAAGGCAAATTTTCCTTGTTTTGGTGTCCTGAAATCTTCATCCGTTACATCACCAACAAAACATTTTCTTTTTCTTGGCCTTGGTACAGAACTTTTAGCTTCAGAACTGAAATAAGATAATGAAGGTTTTATATAATGAACCAGAATATATTTTGCAATATTATAAATATAAAATTAAGTAAAACTTACGTAGTTGGATGTGCTACTGTTAATACTTCCGAGGATACCAAGTTGCTTGACGATTCTGAAGCTGTCATAGTACCGGACAATTCTGAAACTGTCAAAGCACCAGAGGATTCTGTATCGGTCAAAAAAGCAGATAAATCTGAAGCGGTTAATGTATCAGATAAATCTGAAGCAGTCAATGTAGCAGATAAATCTGAAGTAGTCAGTGTAGCAGACAAATCACTAGCTGTTGAAGTTCTGGATAGTTCAGAATTACTCAGTTTTGAGGATTCCCTGACACTACCTAGCTTATTAGTATCTAATGGTTCTGGAGTCACAGGCCTTTCATCTGGAGATGTGCTACTGGAACTGAAATTAGAAATATTATATTTAGAGAATGCAAATATTAGTGTCCTCCACAATAATTAATAAATTGATAACTGTATTTTGCGGGATAAGGACAAACTCTCAAAAGATCTTAAAGTATATTCAGCAACGTTTCGCAAACTCTCGTTTGCTTCATCAGGCCTAAAAATATTATGAAAATGTCATACAAAACATTTACAGTGAAAAAACCAATAAATACCTCTATACTATAAATAAGACATTCAGATGTAAAAACTTTAAAATATATATATTTAGATGTTCATATTATCCAAATCAAATTTGAATAAAACACCCTCATAATATTCAATAGACTTACCAATGAATCGATGACGAAATCCTGGACGGAATAGCTTCAGTTTTCAAAAATCTTTTTGCTGATTTATATAGGAAGTCTTCATCAGAAAAATGGTCAGAACAAACATATACCTCCTTCGCTAATTTTGTATTTCCCAAATTTAATTGATCCATCCATAATTTCCGTCTGGCATTATCACTAGGCATTCTATTAAAAGAAAATGCTTTTAAAATAAGTTTACAATATGCTTATATTGAGAGCTAGGTACTCCTAGCTACGCCTATGGTAAATTATTATTTGTTGTGTTTACTTACCGATGTATGGATCGCCCGCAGTCTTTACTGGTGCTTTTTTTACATATCACACAGGAATTAACCATTTTTCAGCTTAATACAGCAAATAATTATTGTACAACCTCGTTTTCACTACAAAAATCACTTGGTTAACTCAAAACGATAAGTTTGAACTTGTTCCACCTAAGCATCAGCTGTCAAAGAAGGCGGCCATAATGAAATTCATTCGCACGTCCAGGTCACGTGGTAGAAAGCCACCAATAGGGAGCTGCGGGAATGTGTTTTGATTTTGACGAAAATAATAAACATATTGCTATCTTATTTCGGCCACGTTTTCTCTCTCACTATGCTCTATCTTGGTGTAAATAATCTAAGCCAAAACGGATAACGAATTTTTCCTCATGGAAGATGAAATGTCATTTGTCAATTCTTCTGTGTCAGCCTTCTACGTTGTACATTTGTGAGAATTTTGCGAGTAGAAAAGCCAGAAAGCGGAAAACGGAATAATTCGTTATAAAATCATGATTTTAAGAATTCAAAATATTAATATAAATTATCCGAAAAAATATCACAACTGAGAACTCAGGAGAAGAAGAACTTTAAATGTTCTGTGCTAACTGCATAATGAAACACGAACACCAATTAGGAAATATAAACAAAGTTATCAAACAAATCTCAAACATTCTAAACAAATGTTAAAGTAAAGTTTAACCACCCTGCCCAGCTTTAATTACACCGTCTTTAATTCTAATTGCCAGTTGGAAGTCTCATCGGAGGTTTGACCGAAAATACTTTCTACATCAACCATCGGTATTATCAAAAATGAATACATCCATTAAAAGAGTCAGAATTATGGTACTTGGAGATTCTGGTGTAGGAAAAACCTCTTTAGTAATTTAATCGCCCATAATGAACCACTTAGATCTCCCAGTTGGACTATAGGTTGTTCAGTAGAAGTAAAATACATGAATATAAAGAAGGAACTAGAGATCAAAAGACTTATTTCATTGAAATGTGGGACATTGGCGGAAGCAACAATCACAGGAATGAAAGACATGTATTTTACAATCCATGCCATGGAATCATTTTAGTTCATGATTTCACAAACAAGAAATCTGAAGAGCATTTAAATGAGTGGTTACAGGAACTCCTGAATCGCGAAGGAAGTAATAACTTCGTTGACTTCTATAACCCGTTTTGATGAATTTGATCCTGAAAATTACTTGGGAAGTAATCAGATTCCTATATTAGTTGTTGGAACAAAAGTGGATCAAGCCAGTGAAAGAAAACCTAGTAATAGAACATTTTCTAGTCAAATATCACTGATGAAAATTTTGTTGGATTGCAGACAATCTAGATATTTAGCTGCTGGAACATCTAATTCTGTGAAACTATCAAGATTTTTCGATAGAGTTATAGATTATAGTTGTCGGTCACATGATAGGTACACTAATTCAGTATCTTCTCTCTCTAAGTTTATTATACCTCATCAGGATTGAATTCATGGAAATATTACTATGTATATATTTTTTTTATAATAATAATCTCTGTTTATCTTTATGCTGAATGATTTTTCATAATTTGATCTACCTTATTAAGAATACAACAAGCAATTTTGTTGAGAAACTAGCTCAGAATAGAAACATTGACATAAGTTTATTACTGATACCGATTTCAAGCAAGTAATTTCATATTTTTTAAGATTCAAGATAAGCAACATAACCTCAATATATGACAACAATTTGAAATTTAAATGGTTTGAAATAATGTCCACGAATTGAAATTGTATATTGGAAGAAAGGTGAGTTTATATATTAATTTATCAAACAAACTCTAAAGATAATTCAAAATTTTAAAGATTATCGAATGCTTGAGAAAACCACCCTCATTCACACCAACAGAGTTACTACCATGGATTCATATAGGAAAAGACAACAACGAAAGGAATATAGAAATGGCTGTACCATTAGAGATATTGGAGAAAAATTTGGGTATCACAAATATATCAGAGATTCTAAAAATACAACCTGATGACATAAAAAAAAAATTCTTACGCAAACAACAGGGCTAACAGAAAGTTCAGTTCGAAGTAGAGAGGAATATATTCATTAAGATGTTTTAGAAAATTGTGCTAAACCAGATTTCAATTTGAAACCTAAAAGTATAGTCTTCGATTACAGTTCTCCAAATATAGCTAAGCCTTTTCATTTTGGTCATCTCCGATCCACTATACTTGGTAACTTCCTCAGTAACCTGAATAAATTTATGTATAATAAAGTCACAAGACTGAACTACTTAGGTGATTGGGGCACACAGTTTGGTTTATAAAAGTTGGTATTGATGGAGTTACACTATACTAAAGAGGATATCAGAAAAGACCCTCTTAAGATATTGTATGAGTCTTATGTATTGCGAACAAATTATCCGAAAAGATTCTGCTCTATTTCCGAGAAGGCAAAATTTCAATTCAAACAATTAGAAAGTGGTTCTCCTGATCTTGTAAATATATGGAAGGAATATATGAGTTATACGAAGGAAGCATTAGAAGTTATTTATAGAAGGTTAGGGGTTGAGTTTGATGAATATCATTACGAGTCAATGTATAATGCCAACAATATACAAGCAGTCATAGATGAATTGTACAGAAAAAAAGTAATTCAGAAAGATTCTGATGGCAAATCAGTTGTTTCTGTAGATAAAAAAATTGTGTCTGTACTAAAGAGTGAGGGTCTACTTTGTATATCACAAGAGATATAGCAGCAGCAATAGATCGATTCAATAAGTATAATTTTGATAGAATGTATTATATAGTTGATAACAGTCAAAGTGAGCATTTCAAATCGCTTAAAGAAATTCTATATCGCCTTGATTTACCATGGGCCAAGCGTTTACATCATATTAAGTTTGGAAGAATTAAAGGAATGAGTACAAGAAAAGGCAATGCCATATTTTGAAAGATATTCTTGATGAATGTAGGCAAATAATGATAGAAAACAAGTTGCTTCCCCTAGTAAGTTATCTGAACAGGTTGAAAGCAGAATAATCAGGATTGTTTTTGTAGCAACAAAAGTCCCATTAAAGATGATGAAACCTCGGATATTCTGGGAGTCTCTTGTGTTATTATAAATGATTTGAAGCAGCGTCGACAAAAGGATTATGAATTCACTTGGGATAAAGTATTGCAAGTAAGTCCAAAATTTTTTTAAATATTCCCAAAAGACGTGTTTTGCTATATATTGTGGTAGGCTAATTTTTTCAAATTTTATCCATAAATTAGAAAATGTACCGGGGTTTTTTCACTATAATTGACCCCCCCCTTTAATTTGTTACTAAAGGAGATACAAAAAAATATTTCGTATAAAAGTTTCACGAAATCAACTGAGGTTTTTTGATATGAGCCCAGAAACTGAAATATATACAGGGTGGCCAACATATTGATGGCAACTTCATTTTTTTCAAATGGAACCCCTGTATATTTTACAGGTTAGGCTAGCTCTTCTTCCCTGGTTTCGAATATTTAACCAATGCTGGTCTATCTCTTTTTTATTCTGACAACCACAGAGTTTCAAATTTAAAGAACAACCTGCCAAGATCTGTAATCACAAGTGGCAGAGTGCATTTACTGAAATTCCTCATTTTTGGAGTTAAAATAACGTCAATGGGAAGATATACAGGGTAAACAACAGAAAAAATGAAGAAACTGCTCAAAATGACCACCTTCAATCAATACACATAGTTCATATAGTTGTCTCAGTTGTTTAGACTATTTTTGATAGCATTATTATGGCTCTGATTCAAGTCAGAAATTAAAGCTTCAAAATTTGTTTCTGATCATTACAATATTAATCATTATTCTTTGTGGCGTTGACGGATTAGTTCCGAATTGTGGGTTTTAATATTGGTTGATTTTATATCATTTATATTATTCTCCTCGCTTTCATGTTTGTCATTATTGCTGAAGTAATTTTTTTCCCCTCAGGACGGCTATAAAAACGTGTCCAACGGTGTTAAATCGGGACTATATGGTGCCATAAAATGGGTGCGCCATACCAATCCAAAGATCAAATTGACCACCACAAAATTCACGAACTTCCAAAACGCTATGCCAGATGGTTTTTGAAATTTGAACTCTGTGGAGCTCAGAATAAGAAGATAGACCAACAAATGTTACATATTCGAAATCAGGTGAAAAAGAGCTCACCAAATATGGAAAAATATACAGGATGTTCAATTTAAAAAAATGAAGTTGCCATCAATATGTTGGCCACCCTGTATTTATTTCTGTTTGTGGAGTCATATCAAAAAACCTCAGTTGATTTCGTGAAACTTTTATATGAAACTTTTTTGTATCTCCTTCAGTAACAAAGTTAAAGGGGGGGTCAAATTATAGTGAAAAACCAAAAACCCGGTACAATAGTATTCCCGTTAATCTGCTATTGGCTTTTTGTCTGATTGCTTCTAGATCTACTAGGGCGTTCAATATATAGTGAGCCTATTCACGTCTTTGATCGATTTCAGAAAACGCGGCAACCATCTTTCGGTTAGCCACACACCCAAAACATTATGCAAAATTGAAACCACCTATCCGGTTGACAATATCAACTGGATAGGTGCCTATCGTCTCAGTTTTTTCCCGCACTTTTATTTTCGGTTCATCTAAAGGGGCCCACTCACTAGGATGGAAGAATTCGCAGTTAAGTATCTGCACGTTGGCTGTAAAGTAAACGTGTACTTTCATATTTCCCACACACAAACACTTTTGCTTGTGAGTGAGGATGTGTGACAAGCGTGAGATGACTTTGAAAAAAGATCTGATGTTAATGGCAGTGGCGCGCTACTTCTTAAGGCGAATTTTGGCGAGCTGTTTTACATGTAACTATAACTATCTAACTATGGTTACATGATTTGGACAGAAAATACGTGTATTGACTGTCAACTATGTAACTATGGTAAGCTGTAGTTACATCGCCAAAATTCAACTTTGGTGAGTGGGCCCCTTAATACAATATCGTGTATTTTTTCGATAATTTCCTCGGTAGTCACCCCTTTT
>CM024239.1:42911662-43030158 GCA_013421045.1 Propylea japonica
TATTGGTCCGTCGGTATCATAAATTCTTTCTATTTTCGCACTTTGAATTTACTCTTTCGCCCCTGAACGTTTTTATGAAGTGCGCCGAGCAGCTGGTTCGAACGTTTCGGGGCCGATGAAAAATTAACTTCCGAAATATTTGCTTTCATCGACTTAGGTTATGTCGGCATCATGGTCAAGTTAAGATTTTCGGTATTGTACGAGGGCTGCCTTTTTATTTGGAAATAGGAAACCAAAACCAAATATTAATCTTACAGTTTTTCGAAAAAATATTCTTCTGAATGCGTGTGCACCAATCGTCGAAATACGTTTGCCACTCTAATTGGAGATCAGAGTAAAAAGTAAATCAGAGATGCCTTCGCGCAATTCTTGACGCAGCCAAGTTGAATCTGCGTTGCGATCTTGTGCCGTTATCTTTGCCGTATTGGGATAATTGGTCTACGGCTCAGAGTAAGAAATAAAACATAGACAGGCTCCTACGCGCGAATAGAACTGCATTGTGATCAACCAAGCTTAGAGTGAGATGGAAAACATTTTACTGTCCACTGGGGTGAAGTAAACAATTGGTTAGATTAGCATTTCTCCAATTCCTGAATATAATACAACATATCGTAATTTTGCCCTAGCTATAATTTACGGAATAGTCTTAAGCAACAATAAACTCCACCAAATCATTGAAATAATTCAGTTTATGAACGTCAAATCGAAATGAAAATGTAAACACATCGGATCAAGAAATTAAACACTAACAGACAATGTTGCCAAACTGGATATCTTATTCATGAAGAATTGATCAAGTTATCCAAAATTTGTTTTTTTTTTGAGAATATGAATATGGAAAACAGTTTTTTTTTCGCGAAAGAAGTTTTAAGAGGAGGCTTTTTGTCCTTCAATTACAAAGGAAAACCATCGACACTTCTTTCAATGCCTTTTCGCTCGCATAAAATATTCGATTGATTTATTTTCTTTAGTTTTCTGGTTTTCAAGCAGAAAATTCAAATTTGCCTCTTTAGGGGGCTGTAATTAAGCACAGGTACCTACTAAAAATTATATTAAGACCCAACCTATTTTTCCAAGGAAAAAGTGTCAAATAATCATCGAATAGATATAAAGGAAACGACAGTGCATAAAGTAGTTTATCCACGACTATTGTATAATCTACGCCTTATTTATTCGAATAGTTTAAGTTTCAATCTGTAAAAACGGCGAGGCAGGGTTTTTTCTACTGAGGTTTTCCTGTGCTCTAGTATCATACGACAGAATAGTATGGTACCCCGTTTTGCGCCACCTCAGCTAGGGACTTTTTTGTTTCATGTATTGTATTTTGTATGCTCTCAATCAAAAGAATATATATATATGTATATACCTCTTTTGCTAGGCCATAATATCACAAGTGAATAATGAGTTTTCAGTAGTCACTGCTTGTCAGATGCTTCATGAAATTAGATTTATATTTACTCGTATATTCTTAAATTAACAATTCTTCAGTATCTTAAGTACTCTAACTATCCAATATGGATATACCTTGTCAATCGAGGTCCAAATCTACTTTATTTCATCAATTAAAATAATTTTCATTACAGAATATACAATGACAAGTTTTTTTTCATGTGTCAACTTGACTTTTTCGACACTTGTAAAGAAGGATCTTATCACGGTCACAAAATGTTAAAATCTTCAATAAATATATGCAGTAGTCGTGGATAAAGTATAGTATGCTACTTGCGTATAATGGCTATTATTCGCTCGGTGATTTGTGCCACTCGCCTACGGCTCGCAGCCTAAACTTCACCTCGTGTATAATTGCTATCATTATACGCTCGTTGCACAATATACTATTATGTAAAGTATACATATGAATTAGATTGAAGTCGAGTTTATCAATAAAAAATTAATCAATTCTTAATGATAAATGTGTCGGCCATTGGTGGCTTAGAGGTAGCACTCTGGCCTGTGATGCCGGTGGTCCCGGGTTCGAATCCCGGCGAGGGCATGGACGTTGTGAAAAGTCTTGGTGGTGGTGTGGCGTTTTCACATCGCAAAGAACTCAAATAACTACGGATACTGGGAACATAGCCATAGTTGCTGACCCCATTTGTGTTAGAATAAAAAAAAAGATGAATGTTCAAATGAAAAGTTATGTGTACGGTAATGGCCGCTGGCTTTAATATTTTGATTGTTTGTTTAATAGTTTTAATCGCTACTAAGCTGAAGTCCTTATTTCATATCTAAGTATATCATACTAAATTTTGTATATTTCAGGTGAGTACCTCTTCAACCGGAGATGTTGGCATGTAATTCTGCAAAGGTGAGAGCTATATTTTGACTCGTTTTTGTCAGCATAAATGAAAAGTAATAAAAAATGAATGCTGGGCAGTGGTGTTCATGACGGCTCAGTTTTAAGTGACATAAATAATTCCGAAAGTCATAATCTCATTTCAAATTTTTACTGCTCTATTAAATATAAATAGAACTATCCACATTTCAAATCATGAAGATAACTGACAAATGAGATTCGGAAACCGGCAGAAAGTTTCTGATGCAGCGTTTTTCGATTATATGGGAACATTTCGAACGAAGTTGAGTTATAAACTTGAAGAATTGTTTTACGAATGCACGCACGAATTATGGAAGACCATGAATTCTTTTAGGACGAAGCTTCACGAAATTACTCGTATATCGAACAAAACATGGTGACAATTTGAAAACTTGCCAGACCAATTTTTTATTCGGAGGGGGACATACTTTGAGCCGATTTCAAGCCGTAAACTCCTCAATCCTAGGTGTAGGGGCTATTACTCCTAAATTCTTCATAGGGAATTGAGGGTGAGCTAAACCTCAATTGAAAGACAATATGTCCCTTCCACATAATACTATTAGTCCAGTCTATTTGTGCTCATAAGAACCCCTAGCAGGAAAGTTCTGGGGTAGTTTTGATTTTTTCGAATTTTTATGTTTTTTGGGGTGCTGAATCCGAATCTGAGGTTTGCTAACAAAATTTCGTGAGGGAACATTGAAAAAAATACAAAAAAAGAGAAAAAATCTCATTCTTTGGCAGTTTTCTGCTTATAACTCGGAAACTATCAACTTTTCGTGAAAAACCTTTCCATATGATGAATGAAAGTACATGAAATTTCCTACAAATTGTATTACCACAGCTTGTTCTGCGACACCCGTTCTGGCTCAAATTATAGTTGAAAATGAGATATTTTCTTTGACTCAATAAATGAAGAGAAATTAAATTCGTGGTTCCGATAATGCGAACGTCTTGAAATTTGCATGAACATTCAGTATATCAGTCTCGATTCGCAAAAAAATTTAACTCGAATCGGATATTTGTTATGGAAATATAAAGATTCATCTTTTCAATATTCAAATTCAATTTTCTATGGTTCTGTTCACACTATGGTCACACAATTTTGCATAAGGCTTATTATGAGCATCTTGCATTTGGCCGCACAATTTCATTTCGATTGGTTTAGTTTTGTCTGGGATACTGAGGAACAGAAATTTTGAATGGCCATGTTTTATGAAACATAAAATATGGCCATTCAAAGTTTTTTTCCTAATATCTCAGACAAAACGAAACCCATCGAAATGAAATGTTGCGGCCATATGCAAGATGCTCATAAGAAGCTTCATGCAGAATTTGGTGGCCATAGTGTGAACAGAACCATAGAAAATTCAATTGGAATATTAAAAAAAAATCCCCATATTTCCAAACAGGATAACCGATTCGAGTTAAATTTTTTTGCGAATCGAGACTGATATACTGAATGTTCATGCAAAATTTCAAGACGTTCGCATTATCGGAACCACGGAATTTAATTTCTTTTCATTTATTGAGTCAAAGAAAATACCTCATTTTCAACTATAATTTGAGCCAGAACGGGTTGTCGCAGAACAAGCTGTGGTAATACAATTTGTAGGAAATTTCATGTACTTTCATTCATCATATGGAAAGGTTTTTCACGAAAAGTTGATAGTTTCCGAGTTATAAGCAAAAACTGCCAAAGAATGAGATTTTTTCTCTTTTTTTGTATTTTTTTCAATGTTACCTCACGAAATTTTGTAAGCAAACCTCAGGTTCGGATTCAGCACCCCAAAAAACATAAAAATTCGAAAAAAAAAAAACTCAAAAACCCCAAAACTTTCCTGCTAAAAACCCTATTTGACTGTACTATATAGTCTGCAAATTTTTGCGACTCTTCAAGTATTTGCAAGGCAGTTATACTTACTGTACTATTCTCTCGTTAATTATCTCTCATACGAACGACCCACTCTTAAAAAACAGCATTAAGAAACAGTGACACTTACGAAAGCATCCATCTTTGTCACAAAAACTTGACCACATGTGGCCAGATTGGTGATCCCTGAACTGAAACTTTTTAACCCTAAACCAAAATTGGCAATTCGGCAATTTCAACTTTGGTCATTATCTCCGTTCTTCTTGGTGCTATGAACTTGAAACAAAACACATTATACAGACTCTTTTTGATAGGAATCCAGTGGCCTGATCCAATTTCGCTGATTGTTTCTTTTCAGATGTATTACATCAAATTTTGTTTTTTGTTATGGCAACAATAATTTATTTTCACATGAAAATAATCACCGTTTTTTTTTCGTTTCAAAAATATATAAAAGAATTTCAGTGGGCAGTGATGAATGAATTAGAACAATTCTGTTGTGCGTAGGCCATACAAAATTTATTGGGGCCCGGGGCAACCCCTTTTCCCCCCAAGCGCACCACTGACTTATGAGCGATATATGACATTTTATATATTTTTGAAATAAGAAGAAAACGGTGATTAGTTCTACCTGAAAATATATTATTGTTTCCTTAAAAAAACAAAATTTCTGTAATACATCTGGAAGGAAACATCTTAGCATAAATTGGATTCCTATCGAGAGAGTGTCTGTATAATGTTTTTGTTTCAAGTTTATAGCACAAAGATTGAAGGAGACAATGACCAAAGTTAAAATTGCCGAAATGTCAATTTATAACTCGATAAAAAAAAGAAGATAGGACAATGAGGTTGACGGCATAATGAGTTTCTTGAAAAAAGACCACCGCAATATGCCATTCATTTTTCTCTATCTATTAGGGTTGAAAAGTCGTAGTTCAGGTATCATCAATTCTGGCCACCCTGTACAAGGGGAGGCAATAAGGAAAAAAAATCTTCAAGTCAAGTATAATAGGAATCACCAAATCTGGCCACCCTGTACATCCATTTATCAGTCATTTGAGCAATACAACACCTTGTAACTACCTCAAGGATTCAATAAAAATTTGCCAACTGTAATGTTCATAAAGAGGGACATATTGTCTTTCAATTGGGGTATAGCTCACCCTCTTTTCCCTATTGAATTTAAAGATGACAACCCCTATACCTATAAGTGGGGGGATTTTGGCATACAATTCTGCTAGAAACATTTCCCCCTCCGAATAAAAATTGACCTGTTTCGGACATAATGGCCTTACAAGTGAATTGTTCGAACAAGAACTTCCATCCAGCTTAATGAAGTAATGAAATTGAAGATCTCCAACAGTAAATTAAATTTGTCATGCATCATATCCATTGGAGCTTGGTAATGGAATTGAAACTTCTGCATGTCTGCTCCAAGTATATTTATTGAACGCTTCATATGTTTCAACCCTTTCAAAACTAGGACATATAGTCCGTTCACGAAAGGTTAAGCCGTCGGTTGACCATGGAAATTTGGCATATTTCACTGTGTATATTAAAATTTTAGGTTATGTAGCTTATTTTCTTGTCAGATTGATACGCAATGTTGTCAATAGTGCATAGAGTTCTCTGATAATTCACAAGCTCGTCGTACGAGGCCAGGTACATTCGGCAACGTTGACTTTATTTTACGTTATGACAGCAAATTCTGCCAACTTCGGATAAATAAATAAATGCCTACTATGCGCTAAAACTTTCGTGAACAGACTATATGTTATAATATTTTGTGAAGAATATCTGTCAGCGAAATAAAGTGAACATGAAGATGACCCTATATTTGAAATGGGGAAACATATGAAGCATTCAATAAATATTACTTGGAGCAGACATGAAGAAGTTTCATTTCACTCAAACACTAAATGGCAAATCACAGCATTCAACCAAACGAATGTAATAGAAAACAAAAGCGAATAATCCTAACAATCCCCACGTGCGAAATCGCAATAGCAGCTACGATACAAATTCTTATTATCGGCATCCTGAAAAACAACACGTTTTATACCGCCATTACGACTGGAAACTATCTCGAGTTTCGTCATCGTTTATTGGATAACCACCAACGGCCTTGTACAAAAAGAGCAAAGAACAAAACCAATGCACGTCGTTCATGTTCCATTGTTATTTTTGAGCGGAACCTCTGGCCGAGAGCCAAGTCGAAAGAACTTATTATTCGCCGAATAAATCAACGTCTGACAGAGAAAATGCGAGATTTCCAGAGTAATTCGCGTTAGGTTGGTGCGTGCCACGTATTTACAAATCGCACCTTTGAAGGTAAACCGTTACTAAACCAAAATTTTCTTGAATTGAGTTATCAATGCCATCTCTTCATACAGGGTGTCTACTTTCAAAGTGGACAAACTTCGGGGAGATTATACTATAGTGATTTGGAACGAAAAATATCATAGAACATAATATGTTCTATGATATTATGGTTGAAATGTTGACGGTTATTCTTCAATTTAACATTTCTTGATTTCCCGAAATATTTCGAGTTTTTCTCTGAAATGATTATTATTCAGTTTTCCTGGTAGTCTCATCAAATTTGACTATACATATTCAGAAAGAGCAATAAATTTGCCACAAGATAAGAGAATCTGTGTGCAAAAAAAATCTTATTGCGGGCGTGGTAAGGAGATGAATATCACGATTCTGAAGTTGACAAAATTAGCCCTAATCTTCCAACGGTTTCTTTATGGAACATTAATAATTATGTACACGTTTTTTCAGTAAGCAATACCTCATTTAGCGTACTTTAGAGTGACATATCAACTTTTGTTTTAGCTGCTCATTGCTCATTGCCATTGGATATAATACCCCATTTAAACGAAATCATGTTGGTTAGTGTATGGCAGTGATGAAACCGTCATGCGAGTTTTGTTTCACTTTTCCCACATTAGTTAAGACTCAACGTGAGGTTGAGGGACGAACTTTTCGAACCAATCTCTCACCGATCACTTGAATGCTGAAGAATTCATTAGATTAATTTAAAGCATCTTGATAGACATATTGGATGAAATGTACCTGTCTAACAGATAAAATAAAATGTTTGGTTTCAAATGAATGGCTGCCTAGCATATAAAGTCGTAATATCGAAATCTATTTAATGAATATATTGCTAGACAACGGATTGGAAGATACGGTCAGATGGCCATCAAGGAGCCCCGACCTAACGCCTTTGAATAATAAATTGAATGAATGTTGCAATTCACGAAGATATCAAAGAAATCGTGAAATTCATTTTGAAAAGTGATTTCGTGAACTTTTAAGAACTGTCCAAATTTATGTGATACAGTCCTGCAAATCGAAAGATTTTGATGACAGCTATCTTCATTTCAAAGGACCCCGCACATTTTGTATGGGAATTGGCTCCCGGTGGATTTGGCTGAAAATTTGATATGATGTTCTACTAATCCTTCTGATCAAATGTCTCCACAGTCACGAAACTGAAAAATGCATACTTCTAGGAGTTTTTAACAATTTTTGTATCCATTATGGCTTACGTATTACCGTTCACACAGAAATGTTTGAGAATATCGTCGTGATTATTGAAAGCAGATTCTGTCAATTCGAAATATTTTCAAACATTTCTGTGTGAACGGTAATACGTAAGCCATAATGGATACAAAAAATCGCTAAAAACTCCTAGAAGTATGCATTTTTCAGCTTTGTGACTGTGGAGACATTTGATCAGAAGGATTATATCAAATTTTCAGCCAAATCCTCCGGGAGCCAATTCCCATACAAAATGTGCGGGGTCCTTTCTGATGAATCGGTGATGTTGTTCAGGAGATACAGTGGTTTTAATTTCCATTCGAATTTAAAAAACACCCTGTATCTCAGAATCTAGAACCCCTAGATACAACATATGGGGATTTTTCGGGGTCTTCTAGTCGTTTTCTATAACTCATTTAAAGTTTCACACCTTATCCGGACATCCTGATAACCAAATCAGAAAATATACGAGCAACAAACGGACATATTGTGAAGTTAGGAAATTCCGCAGGAAAATTTCAATCGTAGTGTGGCATTATATAATATTGTTGATGATAGGAATAGAAACATACTGAGGCATTTTCCGTTAGTATAGCTATAGAAATTAGACAGAGATTAAGCAGACCACTAAATTTTCATACCACAGATAGCGCGAAACTAACGCATTCGCCATTTGGTAGTCAGTGGAACATCAACTAACACTTCGAATTGAGCAGAGTTTTCAACTGAATGTATTTATAAGAAGTAATTTTAACAGTTATTTTTGAGAAAAAAAAAATTTTCAAACCCCAGTATTGTTTTGTATCATATTTGTGAATACCTATTTCACGAGATATATTCCTTGACGTTATCAATATTAGCATTTGGTTTCATCACGATAGCCCAGCGGGTTCAAAAAATAATGATCAATTCAAAAATTCAGTATAATCACTACACGATATGCAAATAATTTTCGTTTAAATTGGGTCAATTGACGATACACGAAAATATGTTCTCATATCGATATTTACTTTTATAATTCATATTGTTTGAAAATTTGTATTTTAACCGATGCGAAATGAATTTTTTGTATGATATGACCCGCATCAATTTGCTATAATCAGATTTAGAATCAAATATTGTGCTCCATTCAGTAAAATTTATTCACATATTATACACTACATCATAAGCAATAGCAGAATATGTTTATATTGAATTGATTTGAACGATATGGTCTGTGTATTTTTGGAATGAACCGTTAATTGATAATACATGTTTGAAATATAGGTTAAATGTTATTGATTGATATAAATGTAACATATAGTCAATGAATCTCGGACAGAAGGATTTAAACGCAAAAATTCACCCGATACGAACATTTTTCAGGAAAATAGCAGTATTGATGAAAATACGAATCAGGTTGTTGAAGTGATCTGGATCCTGTTTCACTTGAAGACTGAAGAATGTTGAACTTGAATAAAAATATTCTGCATCTGGATATTCTTCGGATTTGGAGTCTCTAATATCAGTCTTAGTTTCGACATACGGAAATTTATACCGGTAAAATATCATCAGTTTTTCAATTCAGACAAAAAAAACGAACAAGAAGTGAATTTATTACTTTCATAATAGAAGCATTCTAATAAATCAGACTCCTGCTTTACCAGCAGTATAAATTTGGGAGAATTATAGGCTTAGACTCATCCGGGTATTATGATTATTAATGGTTCTTCTTTTAGCATAGTACTATGCGATGAAGAGATCAAGAATATTTTCGGATTTCAAGAAAACCTGAATCCTCAATCAATGGATGTTACTTACGTGCTTGTTGAAACTTATATTATCGAATTATTATTATACGCTGAATATTCCAGATATTTCCACAAGGTCTTTATCGGTGGTTGTACTCACTTGTTGATGCATCTGCGAATCTTTTAGTCCTAGTCTTGTAAACATAGGATCTAAGTCAACCATTTCAATAATTTCAAAGAATGAGGGCACACTCAAAAGAAAGCATCATAATCAGGAATGACTGATCCTCCACATAATATCAGGCAGGACATCCTGAATTTTCAAGATGAATGAGTTGATAATAATTCTGTGAATCGTGAAGGGTTGTTATAAACTAATCCACCGTGATTTGTGTACGTTGGGAAAAATTGCATGTCCCAAAACTCGACGTCAACGGAACCGGGTAGAAGGGCAAGTTATGCTGGTTGTCGGAAAAAATATAAAAAATCTAACTTTCATTACCTTTCTCGCTTACAATTCTTAGAATGACTTCCTCATATCAAGCTTCAATTTACGACTCTTCGGAAAACCTCACGCCTATTAGAAATTTTTTAATCAAGTAAGAAAATTTTGTTCAAAACTGGGTTTTCACAAAAAAAAATTGTCCACGATAGCAGTTACAATTTACCAAGTATTTTACCATTTTGGAATCCTCACTAAATGCGCCAACTTTTGACATAACTTGCCAAACTTGCGTAGTACATCTTTTTTCCAATACAGTCCATAGACATAGAAAAGAATGGACAGGCCGTCACGTGACTTTACTCTACGTTTCGTGATCCCAACATAAGAGAGAGAGATACTGTGAAGGATGGAGTAATATTAGTGTGGTGCATAGACTAAACTAAACTAATATTACTCCATCCTTCACAGTATCTCTCTCTCATAATGTTGAAAAACTGACAGAACATAAAAATATCTAATGCGACGCAATGGTTTATTATATGTTCTGTGCTTCGCACTAATATACTCTATCCTATTCTGAAGTCAATGTTCTCTCTCACACGTCCTGTCCATTCTTTCTTATGTCTTGATACAGTCAGCTAAAACTAGGCAATTTTTTATTTTGAAATTTCTTCTGTGAAATAAGTCCTATTTTATGAAATCTAGAGCAGCTGGTATAAAAATTTTGATTACAGTTTAGACAAGCATTATTATTCAGTTTACACAGCAAAAAAAAGTTGGAAAAAGTTAATATTTGTGGCAACAGGAGTGAAAAGACTGTCACAGGGTGTGAAATTTCGCGTGTTTTTTTGAATGCCTATAATTTTAAAATCATGCAAGTTAGATTTTTTTTATATTTTTCCGACAACAGCCCTTCTACCGGTTCTGGGTGACGTCGAGTTTTGGGACCCCCTGTATCGGCTGTTTTATTGTGTAGAGTGTTTTAGGTAAGCTTCTTTATGACAGGTGGTAGCATTCATCAAAATTAAAATAAAAATTTCAACTTATGTTTCTCATACAAAAAATTCGATGTAAAAAATTGCACCCGGAATTACATCTCTGTACCTGGCTTACGTACATTATTATGTACAATATTTGTTGAAGATTGAATTGCTAAAACAAGAAGGGATTTAAATTCGAAGACTTATTAGGCACTGCAATTCAATGATCCGGGAGGTAGTAGGCTTAGCAGCGTTTGAACTGTTTATTATCCTTTGAAGATGTCGCAGTTTATCGGTGACCAAAATTTGTTGTTAAACGAACCATAAAACCTACGTTTGTGCCTTATGGGTTATCGTTGTTCGAACTCACATTTTCAATTTTAATTCATGAAATCGATAACAAAATTCTTTACAGTATTTTTGTATGAAAATATTTTCGCCTTCACATAAAATCAGAAGAAATAATATTTCGGTATTATATCCAAGCAAAGTGTTCTATTGGTGCCTGACGAATAGTTTGGAAGACCAATGAACTGGATAATCTTTCATCGATGACAATGTGATATCTAGATCTACAGGGTGTCCCGTAATAAGACCGACAAACTTCTAGTGCACATTATAAATCATATTTCAGACAGATTCGACCCAAATCATATAATACTGCTTCGTTAAGGAACTAGTGTCTTTGAAGATGACGTCCTGTCCACACTTTTTGTCACATATTCGCAAAACGGAGTAACATAAAGTGCTGAAAGTTTACACATTAACTAATATGGAAAATACGCATCGATTAGATTGAGTACATTTCTTTCATGTCAAGCACAATCGTATCATTTGGTGGGGGGGCGAAGGGTATTTTTAGTTGAATCTTTTTTAACTTTCATTTTTTCGCATGATTTACATCATATTCATTAACTCTGATATTTTTTCTTGAAAAGAGATGCCTAACCATTATCAAGTGAAAATAAATTCAAAACAAAAGTGAACATTGAGTACTTAGTGAAAAGAGAGAGAAAACTTCAAATCATTTTTTCAGAAATGGTGCATCTGGGCGTTATTATACAAGAGCATCTTTTTCAAGAAAGAACATCAGAGTTTATGAAAATGATGTGAATCCCGCGAAATAATGAAAGTTAAAAAGTTTCAACTAAAAATACCCTTCGCCCCCCGAAAATGATACGATTGTGCTTGACATGAAAGAAATGCACTCAAACTAATCGATGCGTATTCTTGATATTAGCCAATGTGTAAACTTTCAGCACTTTATGTAACTCCGTTTTGCGAATATGTGGCAAAAGGTGTGGACAGGACGTCATCTTCACTAGCTCCTTAAAGAAGCAATTTTGCATTATATGATTTGGGTCGAATCTGTCTAAATACGATCTATAATGTCCACTAGAAGTTTGTCGGTCTAATTACGGGACACCCTGTAGATCATACAGCTGCATAAATTGGTTCCTCGGAAGTTAATTTTGAATGATATTTTTTATTTGTTTAGTAAATTGGCGGATGCTTTGAAATAACACTCCACACTTTATGTTTTACGACTATCATTGTCTGTGAATATATCAAATTTTATAAAAAGTACTCACTACTGTCTTGGCGCCATGCAGTATCTACCTCAAAAAATAAATACATAAGTGTAGTTTATTATGAGAGTAATGTCTTTTCGAATATCATTTTAACTGTTGTCTAATAATATCCACTTTCGAGTTTTACAATAGTAGTTCCATCATATCATTAATGTTGAAATATTGAATATTAGCTTTGTATTTCTATGTAGGAAGTTTTGACATTCGATATTCAATGCAAAAAATGAAGAAAACATTGTACTTGAATTTTTGACAGCATAGGCATAAATATTTTTTATCCATTTCGTTTGACTACTAAGTTAATTTCCGAATTTATTTTGATTGTGTTTCGTACGACTATATGTTTACCTTTGAATTTTTCTTATCTTCTGAAGCCTGCATGATGAAGAAATGCCGATTTCCCTTCAATACTGCCAATTGTTTCGTTCCATTTCGAAAATCTTCTCTAAAATAGGAAATGAAAACTCTTAGTACTTTTTGATGAATTTGTTCGATGATTGTTATACTCTCTCTCCAAAATTGAAAATGAATTCTGCATTTTCTGACAACACTCTGTCATACTAAGTTAATGCAAATTTTGAGGCACTTATGCAATATAACTTACGAAACAATATCGCAACTATTTTCCACTCGGGATATTCAGTTATTCAATATATTAAACAATTATTGACTAGCGGCATATTTTTCGACGACACTTTCACATATTTGGGAGATAACTTCAACTTCAAAAAGCTCAATACAGATGTTACGATGTGAGTTATTTGAATTGAATGTTGAATTGACAAGTGAAGAAATATTCAGAATTATATCATTCGCGTGGTCATTGAACCGTTTTTGTGAGATTTTCCAACAGCATCACGTTGAGAAATATATTATTGAGCATCCATTTCCTAGTATAAAGGAAATTTCTCGACCCGAAAAAATTGGCAACGGTTTCGTGAACGATTTCGTATAACGTGCCTGACAACGGCTGGCATGCCTAATTCACTGGAAAACTAGCTTTAGTTGCGCTTCCTAGTTAATTAATGAATGATCAGAGGTCATTAGCGACTTCTCCTTTGACTGGTTGTACCCGAAAATATCGTTGTTTCGCAGAATGATCGAAATATATTTCGTTAAATTTTTATTGATATCTAGTTGGCTGTTTCTAATCTGCGCACTAATTGAGATTTAAAAACTACTTGATTCTTTTACTTACGATTTATGAACGAATGATTTGGTATGAGTTGGGAGATTCCGGGATATATCGGTGAGATTTTTTGGCCCGAATGTGCAGTATATCAAAATATCATTACTTATGTTTTCTCGTCGTTGGGTGCTCTGGCAAACAGATTTCTTCAAGTCATTAAATGAAAATGTCTCATTTTATCTGTACATTTCAGAATGAGGAAAATGAATCAATGAAAAGCGTATCGGTGAACAATGAATAATATTGTATGGGAAACTCCAAACCTTTCTGCAATTCTTGTGTATGTCCACTCTTCTTCTCGCAAAACTACCGCTTGAGCACATTCCTCTTGGGTCAAATTGCGTGTTTCGCATTGCATAGCGATCGAGTGTGGAAAATCAAACGAAAGAAAAACAATTGATCACTAGAATTGATCGACAACAACTGATTTCAGAATGGAGCCAATACATTCAAAATCTGATAATCTCATTATTATTATTGCCAAAAAATCCGTTCAGAATCAAGTCACGTATTTCAGCTTTTTTGTGAGTTACTGATTGAAATTTTATTAGGTATTATTATTATTTATCTCAGTTATCCGCACACTGAGTACGTAGCAGCGCATTAAAGGTTGACGCTTACTTGGACGAGACGAAGCGAAGAGTTGTTTTCCGCAGGCACGATTTGCATTGAATCAAATGGGTAGACGCTCACTTGGGAGGCGCGAAGCGAAGATCAGAATCGTTCGATTCAGTGCAAATCTTGCCTGCGGAAAACAACTCTTCGCTTCGTCTCGTCTCGTCCAAGTGAGCGTCCACCTTAATACCTTTCCGTCGATTTGTATATATTTCAGGATCTGTAGGTATTTATCTGTTATTTGAGAAAGAAAACACAGTTTTTGGGAATGATTACCCAATATAAAATATCAGGATGTCAACAAATCCAATATTCCTTTAGTATGGAATAAGACGAATATATACGTATGTTTCTACTATCCGTGAATGTGTAGCAACCTTGTATAAACACAAGTTTCCAAATAAAGAACAGAAGATAGAAGGTATAACGATAGAGATAACTATGTCCGATGATTTCGCAAGGTGTGAAACGAAAATTATTTATCTCAATTTCCATAGGTAGCCGCACACTAAGTACGTAGCGCATAAATACCTTCCTGTCGATTTGGATATCTTTCAGGATCCGTGTTGATGTGTTATTTTCAGGCAGCGAGCCGAGAGACGGCGATGAAAAAACTAACATGAAGCGTTTGCGTAAGTTTGTTCGATTCCAGTCGTCGGTCGTATCGAAAAACGCGAAATATGCGATGTTAAGTAACGCGGAATATGAGGTTATTGACAGACGTGGAAAATAAACAGAAAGCTGCCGTCGTCGGCAAAACCACTTTCCCGGCTGTAACGCGTTGCAGCTGTTTTTTATTTGGATAGCGAAAGGCCACGGAGTTTGTTTCAAGAAAGGAAATTCTGTTGGGCGAGCTCCAGAGGTATTTCTTAAAAAATTGAAGAAAGCCCTTATGTAAAGTTATTAAATTCTCAGAGTTATTGTTTTCATGAAATCCAGTCATTAAATCAACTTAACTCTCCGAATTTCAACCTACACTGAAAGTTTCACAAAAACTTCCGAAAAGACACAACTTCAAAACTTGAAATTATCAAGGCAGATTTACGATTCGAATAAGGATGTTGAACTCATAAATGACTAAAATAAAACCAACAGGATATTTCAAACTGATTCTTCGTGTTCTATGATTGAATGCACAAAAGCCTTAGACTCCACATCACATGGATTATACAGGGTGCTTCAGATCTCAACCAAAAAATTTCAACTACGTATTCTACATCAAAAATATGCCCTAGAATGTCATTTAAACATATGTCGAGAAATGTTTCCTCTCCGAGATACAATTTTAAAAAAATGTGTTTTATTGATAACTTTCACACTGCTTGAAATATTTTTATGAAATTTGAGAGATAGGTTTTGAGATTAAAGGAGTACTTTTTGCATAATATCATTTCTTTCTTATACACCAGTCGGGTCCGTACTGCAGCGAGACTGAATATTGTCAGATAAAAATATGATACGCCACTGGTTTTTCCGACAATAAAAATTACTATATAAATCCTTATTCAATTTGGAGCAAATTCGGTCTCTTGAATTTTTGCTGTACGAGGCACCATTTCCGGTTAAAAAATAAAACACATTCTCGTGCATGAAGAAATCGCCAAAATTTTATAAGGTAGGTACATAATAATAATATGACTTTTATTGCTATATTAAATTTTGGTGATTTCTCCTTGCATGAGAATGTGTCAAGAGACCGAATTTGCTAAGAATTTAAAAAGTGATTTTTATTGTCGGAAAAACCGGTGGTGTACCATTTATTTTTTCTGAAAATAGAATGTAAAATACGTGATTAAAATTTCTTGGTTACGATCTGGACCACCCTGTAGAACAACGAAAAATAGTCAAACCAAAGAAATAAAACAAAAATCAAATAGTCGAACACAAATTCCTAACCAGGACTTCTCCTATTGAAGACGTACCTTCTACCCACACGTCTTATACCCTATCTCTTGATATGCTATTATTCGAACAGCATATACATACTGAATTTCAAATCGACCGAATCAGTTGTTTCAGATTTGTTGAGAAACATAAGGGAATTTTTTCGGAACTTATCAACCCGTTTGGCCAGATTACGAACTCATATGAGAGGAAGAATATTTTTTGGATAATTTCCTAATGGCACGATCCCCACAAAATGTTGCACGAGTTTGCGCGTTATTATTTTTCTTCTGAATATTGAATTTGATCGAAAATGCGGTCGGGAAAATAGTTCAAACTACAACTCCAAAGGTACTGGACCGACTTGGCCTGTTAACGAACTTATCTTGGCATCCATTTCCCGAACCAACCAAAAGAAGTTAAAGTACTCCAACTATGTGAGAGTTATCATGTTTCTCGTATTCTTCATTACCGAGTACACGTTCGGTCCAAACGTAGAAAATTATAGACATTTGGCAAAAGGATAGAAAGCAATTAAGGATATACCTAATACACATACCTATTGTATGACACCCTTATGCTTGTCGAAATAAATAACTTTCATTTTAAGTCTATATGTATATTGTGGAAAACATTTAATTTCGCTATGTAATCAATGCCTCGAAAGAATTTTATTGAAACTGAACAGGGAAAAATTCAAGTGCCAACTAATTCACCATTTGCACACGTATGCAGAATTGCTTGTCCTTATAATTGTTCGTAGTGAGGCATGCCTTATTTGGCACTTGGCGAAGAATCTCACAGATTCACCTTAAGCTTATCTTGAGCTCATAAGTGCCCGCTTTCATTCATGTGATGCAAAATGGTGAATGCGCCATATCAATTGCCAAATAAATGAAGTCCAAAAGGGGGATTACGACTGTGAATAACCATGTACAGAAAGGACGTTACGTTATAACTCATAGTATTGTAGTATTTTTGAACTAAAGTTTTTTGAAAAATAATAAATTATTTTGTCAAAAAACAGGGAATGTTTAGGCTACTGAAAATCAAATTAAAGAAGATTTGATGAAAACATTATAAACATTGAGACATTCATAAATCCTCGTTCGAATAATTTGCCTGCCTAGAATTATTAATCATTTCTATTTCAGTGAACGATGTTGTATCGTTTTTAATATAACGACGATATTTTATAGTTTCGGAATATTCCATTCAGGCATTTCTCACAGAAGGAAATGTAAAAACGTCATTAGAGCTTGTATCTTCTAATAGCAAGAATTACAAAGTGAGAAGTGACCTCGATGCGGTACACACCGCACTGGTTAAAAAAAGAATTGTCAGACATTAATTATTCGAAGCGTCAGTTAGACTAAACTTAGATTTGAACATAGGCAGATCTGATGTGATTTCGAGATGAAGCTTTTCCGAGATCAGAAGGTTGCGTACACCTTCGCTTTCAGGAACGTGTCTTGGTAATTAGGACAGAAAATGTAGGTCAATACATGTCCACTTGTTTACACTGTTTCTTTGTCTCAACAGATTAAGGTACGGTTGATTGATTAGATTGTCACTATGACTACCGCAGAGTAAGAAGTAAACATAGAGATGACCCTACGCGTGAATAGTACTGCATTGTAATCAACCAACTCTAGAATGAGATGGAAAGTATTTCAGTTCCGCATTGGGGTGAAGTAAACAATAGGTTAGATTTTCATTTTTACAATTTCTGAACACAATACAGCATTTTCGTAATTTTGCTATAGCTAATAATTACCGGAATACCCTTAAGAAACAATAAACTGCCCCATCAAATCAGTAAAATAATTCAGTTTATGAACGTCAAATCGGAACGAAAATGTAAACATGACTCAACGCATAACTAAACAGAAACAGAGCAGACTCTAGTTGTGTGTACCATAGTAGGAGAGCCGTAGACCAATTATCCCCCTATACGGAATAAAGATACGGAACAAGTTCGCAACGCCGAATGTTGTTCGCGTTCATAAACAGATTCTACTTGGTTGCGTCAACAAATGATTGAAGGCATTTTTAGGTTTATTTTTACTTTGATATGACTACCTTTTTGCTCTGCAATGAAAAATTCTTGCGTTACCATATTAAAACTACATTTGACCTAGGAATGTGAACCTCTTTCATAAAGTTGATTATTTTCCTAGAATACTTTGCTCTTATGTATGTCGGCTGGTGTTAAGGTAGCTCCGCCAGTAGAGTAAGGGCCTGTTTCACCACTAACTGATAAGTAGTTGAAATAAGTTTATTTGTAGTTATCACATCATAGGGCAGCTTGCGATTCCTTTTTTACCGTCTCTATAGCTAGGCTATAGTCAAAGTGAAAGCTATTCATATCGAACCAAATATTCTGAAATCTTCATATTTTCACATTTCTATACGTAAAAATATTTTTCTTAACCGAATTTCTGATCTTTTGAAAAGATAACTTTCGAGTGTTCGACCCTGTATTACTCGTAGGACAATTTCGAAGTGCAAACACAAAACTTCAGACATATTATAATATGATAACCACTCAATAACCCATTTAAATATTTGAAAACTCTAATATAGCACACTACGTTCTCAGTATACAACAAAACGATGGTGTCTTTTTGTTAGCAGAAATGTGCTAACATGGGAAAAGTAGGTCAACTTTCATATCCCGTTTTCAAACTGGAGCACAGTTATGAGCTCTTCATTTCATATATTAATTAGTTGGAACGAATTGCAATAGGAATACAAAATGTACCGTTACGGAAAATAAATACTTACTTAGTAGCATTGCATTTAACTTCAAAAGAGAAGCCGGCAGTAATCAATAAAAACTATGGCTCCTTTACTTCACATCAAAGATGCTGTCAATAAAAATCTTTATTGAAATCCGATAAATGATATTACTGAAGTCTTTGCAGCAATTTGAATTGAAATACACTGAACGGCAAAATAACCGATCCACTCAAAAAGTCGATGAAGTTTGTTAATTCATAAATATGTTATTTCAAGTCCGATTTGATTGAATTTTTTCAATTGTAGGTAGGATTCATACGAAATCAATTGTTAGTTTTGAATTTCAAGAAAACTCGGCGTAAGTTATTTCACAGGGTTAAACAAAAACTGTTATATTCCCCTTACTTTAGAACCACCCCTGGTGTGTTCTAGTTGTTCCACCGTGTGATTTCTTACTTCACCATCAAGACACATTTCCTCTGGACAATTTCATTCTTAATTTATTACAATAACTCAATTTTTGTGAAAGATACAGGGTTTTCAGCGCAACAATAAATTTCACAATTCCGCTAGGGCTATAAAAGTGCTTTCACAGATTTAACTTTGAATCAAAACGTAATGCAAATAAAAGGAAAGCTGAGTGAAAACATGAAGAAGAGAAGTTTAAGCGCCACATGTTATTCCTTATGCACCGTTTATTGAGACGATTTCGTGCTAATAGCATGATAATGCTGACCGCAAGTGTCAGGATTGCCAAGGAGTATTCAGCAGAGGTTGATATCCAGGAATTCAATTGACCTGCCTTAAGCCCAGATTTGAATCCAATTGGGCATGTGTGGATGCTCTTGGTAAGAAAATTAGATCTCGCGTACCAACTCCTGAAAATTTGTAGCAGCTCATTGCTCTAATTGATTCAAAACATTACTGAGGGCACGCCAAGACGAATTGCATTATGTTTTTCATTTAGTTTTGACTTCATTTTCATTAGGTCTAAATTTTGGGTTGGATTTGTTGAAGTACTGTTAAGCCCTAGCTGAGATTTTACTGCAAATCGTGTATCATTAACAAAAATTAAGAATATTGTTAAAACTGAAGAACGAAATTGTGAGGAAAGATGTAGTCTTCAGGATTTAATGAGGAATAACATGGTGGATCAACTGGAGCACACCACAAGTAGTTTCAAAGTTGAGGTAAAAAAAAAACATAAATCGTTTCACCCAGTATAAAATGACGTAAGCCAAGTTTTCATGAAAATCGAAACTGTTGATAGATTTCGAATGAACTTACCTGTAATTTGTCATGGCTCATTCACTTTGAGATGATGGCATCTGATGAAATTTGTCACCGAATGAAAGTCGACCATTACAGTTTTGTTCATTCACAACTACCTATTCGATCTAACAAATTTTTTTTCTTGAAAATGTGCACGCCTGTGAAGAAGATGCAAAGACTTTGCCAAAAAATGTACTATATCACCCACACTTAAAAATTTAGAGGAGTCAATGGGCATGGCACAGGGTACAACAAAAATCCTTCGAAAATGTATAAGGATTTAGTAAAAGTGAGACAAAATTGACTGGTGTCAGAATTTGTTGCCAAATATTTTTTCTTCTGAGAAAATGAAGTTTTTCCATATTTTGGGCGTGTACTGTTTGTGTGAATACTTGAATTCTTTCGTTCATTTGTCGGTAATTCTAATTTCAGTTGAAGGAACTGACAACGGCAGATTTTGTTCTCAATAAAATCAAAAAAATATATTACATTTAAAATCGATTTCAACAACCAGTCGGTCTCGTATCGTGAAAGGCTCTTCAATGTTATTTGCACTTGTCGAGTCTGGGCGTTAACAATTGAATCCTTGTCTTAATTGCTTTCTGTCAAGTTAGAGATCCGTTGCTCTCGACCTATTTCCTATGCCCGCTCTTCTATTTTAACCGTTGGCACCTAGCTACTGTAAATATAGTTCGATCCCCCGCAACTGACGAATTGAAATCAGGAGTTTTCAGGACAGCTGAACAAGATCGGCATGACATGATAGCTTCCTTGTAGTCCAAACTGACGACGACAGCTTTGCCGAATTACAAAGTACACAGATGAATTGTGTGCGTAATTTGACATTTTTTAGCAGCTGTAGTGTGATACATTCGTCATCGACGAAAAATAGTTCCGTCCATGAACCAAGTGGTTCAGTAAATAGAATTGCATTGTTAAAATCTCATTAGGAAGATTTCACGAGAGCTCACACTGAACCTTGTGGAATACCATTCGAGTTCTATCGGCAGGTGTCTGATTTATTTTTATGGATGAATGTGTATAGGGTGTTCCAAATGCTAATATTCTCGGATAAGATAGAAAGTTCAAATAGTATTTCAAGTGGCATCGAAAACTCTTCCACCCTTAAAGAACTACCCCAGATATTTTCTCAAATTGAATTTCAGATTGATTTCACAGAAAACTGTTCCAAGTGAAAGAAAGAAAAAATATGTTGAAACAATTTTCATTTTCTTACGTAAATTCCAGGCTTATAATAATTATAAATTGTGCCAAAAATATCTGTGACCACCTAAAGCAATCGGTATTATTTATTTCATCCGCCGAATTTAGGAAACCTCATGACCTGAATCCCTCATGCTGTCGTTATGCCAGGCTAGAAATGATACGTGTCAGTTGTACAGGGTGGCCAGAATTGGTGATCCCTGAACTACAACTTTTTAACCTTAAAGTCTTGCACTTCGCACTTAGTAGTGTTCGCACACGCTTGAGAGCTTAGAGTGAGAAATTTAGTAGCTACTGTCCATCCAATCGTTCGCACTTTGGTCGAGTAGAGTCACAAGTGAGAAGCGCTTTGTCGAATGAACAACTAGCAACGCACAAATTTTGGGCGATTTCTTCGAAGCCGAAACGAAATCATTCCTAAGATGGACAATTTGCAAACGTAACAAAATAAATAAACTTGTGAATCTAATCGTGATGGCTATTTTAGAAGAGGTGGATGATGAAATTTGTATCCTGGTATGCGGGCTCTTCATTTGCTTGTATTTGTATGATGAGATTTAATATTCCACAAACATTCATGTTCGAGGTATTCTGTTACGAATTTAAACACGTTAACTGCCAACTCACTTTCCTGAATCCTTCAAACCCAAATTTCTCCAAACTCATTCAAATGCATTGAAATGAATTAGTTATTTACCAAAAAGGTTTTCTTTTTGTATTTTCTTGAGAAAATTCCAAAAAAAAATCTGTCAGGCTCCTGTGCCTGGACGGATTGAAAGGTTGAATTATAGTCATTGGGCCATGTCAGTCATTTTGGACAGGCACAGCTGTTTCAAAGCTGTTGACCTTGCCTTGTATCAATTTGAGCATAAATAATCTTTCAATGTCTTTTTTTTCTTTCAATATAATGTTACAATTTATAGCTATTTGTGACTTTGGTCAATGGCTTTCAATGCCCAAATGAACAATTTCTGTCTAAAAATGTTTTTAATTTTCGACATTAAATAATAATTTCAATACCTTTTACTTATTCAATAATGTTGTTTCAACTCAATACTTCTTTTATTGGCTATGTGTGACTATTTCAATAAACAGTAGAGCATTTTATAAATAATATGTGTTTTTATTGTGTTTTATTCCATAACATACAAAAAATATTCTATAAGTTTTGCCATAGGCAAAAAAATTAGCAGGCCATGTAGAATATATCTTGGTTGGAGCCATGTCAGTCACCTCTGATAGAGAACAACACTGTAAAAGTGCCTGCTGGCGTACAGATATCGTTTGGAATGTGTATGTTTTTGTCAGTAACCGGTAGCTGACACGGCCTGACCAGAGAGTGAGTTTGTCAGGCACCGGTGACTGACATGGCAGTTAACGTGTTAAGGGTGATTTCTTCGCTCAACGGAAAGACATTTTCGGCATAGAACAGTATTTTACCTATGATTTTAGCTTATCTATTGGACATGTTGGCGACAAATAATAATACTAATGCACTCAACTAAACTGATCGGTTCGGACCTGCTAGTCCGTGAGCGAGTGAAGAGTATCGCGTGGTAGGGTACTCTACTCGCCCGATAAAATAGAACCAAATGGATCGACCCGACTAAATTACACCACTAATCTACTAACCAAATTCTTGGTGTCCACACACGTTTGTAACAAAATTTTTAGCTACTCAACTAAACTTCTAGCGTATAGTGCGAACAAGGCTTAAGAGATAGAGAAAAACGAATGGCACATTACATTTATTTTTTTAGAGAAACTCATTTTTCGTCAACCGCATTGCCTCTATCGTCTTTGTTTCGAGTTGTAAGCCAAAATTGACATTTGTCCAATTTCAACTTTTGTCATTATCTCCTTTCCTGTTTGTGCTGGAAGCTTGAAACAAAAACATTATAGTGACACTTTTTTGATAGAAACCCAGTGGTTTGATCTAATTTTGCTGGGGGTTTCCTTCCAGATATATTACATAAAAGTTTATTTTTTATTAAACAGATTAATTTTTTTTGCTTGAAAAAAAATCACCATTTTTCATCCTTCACCACCCCCACTGAAAATACTTGCACTAGCCCCCCTCTAGCGTCGCCTCTGATCTTCGGGCGATATATGACATATAAAATATTTTGAAAGGAGAAAAAAAAAAGGTGATTATTTTAAGTAAAAATAAATATGGGTTCGATAATAAAAAAACAAATTTTATGTAATAAATCAGGAAGGAAAAACGTTCATCAAAAATTAGATCAAGCCACAGGGTTCCTAAAAAAAAGTGTCTCTATAATGTTTTGTGTCAGGCTTGTATCACAAACAGGAACGGATATATTGACCAAAATGTCAATTTTGTTTCATACTCGAAAACAAAAGACGATAGAGCAATGCGGTTGACGGAAAAAGTTGTAATTCAGGAATCACCAATAATTCTGGTCATCCTGTTCAAGACACTAATTGACGATTTGAAAGTTGTGCGTTGCTGGGGTAATTTCGAAAATATGTTCCAGTAATTTTCATTATTATTGTTACTTGAAGTAATTATGTTGTTTCAGAGAATTTGAATCAATCGAACCGGCACCTAAATGTAAAATTATGGATGACTCGTGTTTTTTTCCTGGTAAAAACTAATAATTCTTCAGAAATCGCGAATATAAGTTTTGAATGTTATGATTAAGTAGACTTCCACATGAATGAACAATGCCCGTTTGCCCAAATTTCTGTTATTTTCGAATTCTGACCCGAAAATGGTCTCAAACGGTGGGTTCGACTCCCTAAAGACAATTCTTGTCAAATTGTCTGTGGGGCCGTCTCTGTCCGTCCGGTAGCACGATAACTTTCGAAGGGATTGTCCTAGAGACTTGAAAATTTTCAGGGTGAGTCCGTTTCTCAAATGCCTCGGTTAAGTTAGTCAACCAGCCAAATCGTTCCATAAAATATGGCCATCAAATTTTTTTCTTCTCAATATCACAGACAAAACGAAACCAATCGAAATGAAATTGTGCGACCTAATGCAAGATACTCATAATAAGCCTCATGCAAAAATTTTGTGACCATGGTGTTAACAGAACCATAAAAAATTCATTGAAATATTGAAAAGAAGATCCTTCATATTTCCATAACAAGATAGCTGATTCGAATAAAATTATTTCATAAATTTCAAGGAGATCGCATTATCTGAACCATAGAAATTCAATTGGAATATTAAAAAAAGAATTCCATATTTCCATAACGAGATATCCGATTCGAGTGAAATTCATTTCGAGTATGAAGATTGGATACTGAATGTTCAAGCAGAATTTCAAGAGGATCGAGTTAATAAGAACCATAGAATTAATTTTTTTTAATTGTCAAGTTTTTACATATTTCAGTTCTTAAATATTTCCAGATTATTATTCCGATCGTGCTGGGATGCTGTATTTACATATCTACTATATAAAAATAAGTCGGGTTTTCCTCCCTGACGCTTTAACTCCAGAACGCACGGACCGATTTTAACGGTTTTGCATTCGTTGGAAAGGTCTCGGGCTCCGCGAGGTTTGTAGCAAAGAAAATCGGGGAAAAATTTCAAGATATCGAGAAAACGTAGGAAATTGGTACATTTCTGAAAATAATTTCATTATTTATGACATCGAATTCAATGACAACTGTCAAATCTCCTTTCGAGAGGGAAGTGTTTCCAACAATTTCCTCATTTCAGAAGAAAAAGGCCAGATCCGAATCAAAAAAGGTACGAATATCGTTTTCGAGTAGTTCTATAACGTTAATTAACGAAGATATTCGTTGCAGGATTCTGAAATATAACCAGGAAGAAGAAAATATTTTTGACATAGGTACGTCTATGTAAACATTGTTCGTTTCGAGTGGAAAACGTTATTTGAATAGGGAATGGGCCCCACTCACTTCGTTCTTCTCCGCCGTTTTTACCCGACGGTTTAAAAAACGGTGGGTAAAACTGCCGCAAAAACGAAGTGTATGGGCTAAAAACGGCCGCACTTACCCGACGTTGCAAATTTCAGACGAGGCCTGATTTTCGTCCGTTCTCTTGACGTTTTTAACCGTCGGGTAAAAACGGCGGAGAAGAACGAAGTGAGTGGGGCCCTTAAGTCCATATGAATGAAATCATCAACTTCAACGTTCATTCAACGAATTCCTAACATTTCAGCGATCAAAAGCATCATTTCAGGTCGCAGTGATATTTGAGGTTTCTACTAAACCGAATTTCCCTGACAAATAACGCAATGAGAACAAAATTCGGGGATTATTCGTATTTTAGGAAAAAATACGCCAGGAAATGATATCAAACTGTATGTATTATGATAATTATCGATATTTCAATATATTTTTTCGATTTCCTGATATGTTTACATGTTAAAACCCGTTGAAGTCTGAGATAAACAGTCGTCACGTGTAACAAGGCAAGTGTGTGTAACCACTAACGTCTAGGTGTGTGGACCTGGTAGTGTACCGGTTTCGAAACCCATGGTGGCATGTTCTGTTTATTCTGGATAAAAAGTATTTTTTCCAGGTTCAAAAAAGCTGATGAAAATAATTCAAAATTTCATGTGCATGTTTTATACAGGTACGTATTAGATATATACAGGGTGTTTCTATAAATCTATCGATTATTTCACATTTCTACGTTATAACAGAAAGCTTTCAATGAAATGAAGGGGCTTTTGAATTTCGAGTGATTCGTTATAGGAGGTGGAATTTTTAAATATAGATACTATGCTTCGGATTCATACGGGGTGCTCCTATAAAACATGTCAAATATTTTGAATTTCTGCATTATCACAGGGGACATTTCCAGAAACGAAGAAGTTTTTGAATTTCAAATGATTTACTATCGATGGTGGTTTGATTTATACAGGGTCTCTTCATAAAAATGCCAAATATTGTAATTTTCTACTTCCTAATACGAACATTTGTATACTTTTCCCATAAATGTTCAATAGACGCTCTGAGTATATACAGGGTGTGTAGTGTAGTCAGACAGATACCAAGGAATATATCAAATATCTATGAACATCAATAACAATGATGATCTATCGAGGTTACAAAACGGTTCGAAAGACCTACTGTTCATCTGATCTATCGGTTCAATTGATCTACCGGTTAAATTATCCTACTTTGAAAGGTAGATCTACCGGTTTCACAAATCTACTTAAAAAAAGGTAGATCTACTGGCCTGACTAGAAAATCATTGTTTTTACATGGTAGTTATACTTTATACGTGTTCACGAGTTGGAAAACCATCCGCTTTGTTTGTGTTTACGTCAGGCCAAAAAAACAGAATATAGGTTTACCAAAGAGCATTTCAAAAAAAACGGATAGTTTGCGGAAACGTATAACGCTTCGATTCAGTATTTACTTTGGATTCTCTTTCATTTACTTAGAGAAGTTTAACTAAGTAACACTTCATTTTTGTAATCGAAATGAATTTATTACTGTTGTTCCTTTTCAAAATATAAAAAAAAATTTCTTCATTTTTTTATCACCAAACGAAATGTACAGAAAAGAAAACGAAGCCATCTGGTGGCGAAACGGAGTTCGCCGGGTTTGCTAGTTTAGTATAAATCTCAAATCCTATTCAAAATTTCGAGGTTATACACTCATTGCTCCACTAATGAATGAGCGCTCAAGAGCACGTACTCAGGGCTTTCTTAAATTTTTTTTTGGTATGTCCTTCGACGCAAATTGAAAAAGTCATCAAAAGACGGAATGTCGCCAAGTCGTTTCTGTGGTAACACGAACGGGAAAGATGCCAAGTGAAATTGTCTACTGCCGAACACACCCATTAAATCCCGTAGGGAAAATAAAAACCATTTCGAGAATCAAGCGGAAATCTTAGCTATTGAAAGATGTCTAGATATAAATTTAGAAAGAAACTATCAGAAGTGCGATATAGCAATACACTCAGATAGTCAAGCTACTATTAAAGCACTGAGCTCCTACGTCATCGAGTCAAAGATGATCTGGGAGTGCCGGAACAAACTCAATGAGGTAGGCAAGAAAAAAAGGTCCTTTTAATCTGGATTCCCGGCCACTCGGGAATCAAAGGATACGAAGAGACCAAACATTTGCCAAAGAGGGCGCACGGATGCCACTAATTGGCCCAGAACCCTTCTGTGGTATATCTAAATGTACCTATAAGAAGGAGTTTCTGGAGAAGGAGAAAGCCGAGACCGAAAAAACTCTGGCGGAATCTCCCAGGGATGTATCATTCCACCATGTTCCTTCGAACTTGAGAAAACGGGATCCAAAAGATATCGGGATCTTGATAAGAAACAACTATACCTCCTCACTGCCTTTCTTACCGGAACACCGTCGCCTCAGGAAGTACCTGTTGAGGATGGGATAATAGGACACTGATGAGTGTAGGTTCTGTGGGGAGGAAGAAAAAACCCCCATTCACCTAGTCACGGAATGCTTTGGCATTGCGAGCCTAAGAAGAGAATGCCTTGGGTGAGAAACTTGTAAGAGTGAGGAACTAGCCTCGTTGAAGCCTTCACACATATTAGATTTCATCAGATCTCTGGAACTGGAAGGCGAGCTATGAAGGGCGTGGCCAGAACAGCTCTGTAAGGGGGCACAATAGACCTTGATGTCGCAGTAAACTGTAACCCCTTTTTAAACTAAACTAACTAAATTAAACTATCGATGCAAATTGAAAAAGTCATCAAAAGACGGAATGTCGCCAAGTCGTTTCTGTGGTAACACGAACGGGAAAGATGCCAAGTGAAATTGTCTACTGCCGAACACACCCATTAAATCCCGTAGGGAAAATAAAAACTATTTCGAGAATCGTTCATTCAACGCACGATAATTTTATAACGGAATATTTGTTGTGTTGGGTATTTTCTGAAATTCTCCGATTATTAAGTGTTGCGAGAACGGAAAGTTTGATCAATTTTATTTTGATTAGGCGTGTAGGATTATTTGGCAAATGGAAATTTCGGGAATTGTTGAAAACCAGGCTCGGAATCATACAAATAAAAAATTCTGCGTAGGTGGGCGAGCGGGTACGGATGAGTATAACAATTGAGCTGGAATGCACGATTAGCTAGGTCAGTTAGATTAACTCATTCTTTTTTTAAACTCTGAATTACTCAAGCGTTGATAATCGTTTGAAAACATCGCGAATACGGCATAGAAAGTATTTTGTATTCAAATATTGAAATGAAGTGGATGAAAATATGGGAGAATTGTAATATTCAAATTACCAATTTTGCGCTTTGTTGTGACTTTAATATCCTGTGAGACACTGGTTTCATTTATGAATGCATTTTTTTTCCAGATCGCGAACTTATAACATTAAAAATTTCGAGTTTTGAAGTTGATTACTTTTGGAAGGAACTACTGCAAAACTTCATTTTCATGGTAGGTTTAAGATTTGAAGAGGAAAGTCGAATTCATGTATGAATTTAATTAAACCAATAGCTTTATAAATATTCAAATACGATTTATCGTTTTTCCAATATAAACATGTGCGCAAAAGCTGACTTTGGTTCTTCAGAAAAGAGTCTAATATTCCTAAAAACAGCAACTGGATTTTTTTATCGTAAGTGTCACATACCATCTGTATTAAAAGTGGTGTTGTTTTAACTGAAATTTAATTCAACATATTGATTTACAATATGCGTTTGATCGACACTTGCATATCGACTGCAGTGGCGTCGACAAAGATACTTAACAGTAAGGTGCAATAAAAGTTAATTAAATAAATTGTTCAACAACTTAGACCAGTCATTATGTCTGAAATGGCAACTTTTCGGGTAGTGCCCCTTTTCAAGGATTCTTATCTGAATTTATAATTTATTTTTGTATTATCAACACATTTCGTCAGACCCTACTACTAGTGTCAAAGCAGTTGTTGCTCTGCGTTTCTGAGGAAAATGAACAATAAAGTCTCAGTCATAGACAAAAATAAATCTCAGTGCACAGCGAAAATTCTTATAGTAGGTTCACGAAAGTTTGAGCGCATAGCAAGCGTTTGTTTATTTATCTGAAGTTGGCACTATTTGCTGTCATAAAGTGAAATAAAGTCAACGTTGCCGAATGTACCCGGCCTCGTCTGACGAGCTTGTGAGTTATCAGAAAACTCAATGCAATATTGGCAACATTGCGTATCAATCGGACAAGAAAATAAACATATAACCAAAAATTCAATATGCACAGGGGAATATGCCAATTATTTATTTATTTATTTATTTGATAATAAACGGACATGCCATTTTACAAATATTAGGGAATGAGATATACATTAATAATTAATATAAATTCTGTGAAAAGAACGAACAAACAAGAACAAAATCTGAAACTTGTGCACAAACTATTGTGATACTTCAAAATATCGCTTAAGTTGGAAGATTGTAACATGAAACAGATCTATATCCACCGAACCAGCAGCCCGTAAAGCTCTGTCAAGAGGGTTGTTGATTAAGTAATTTGTTCTACTGAACCTAATTCTGAACAAATCTCAGGCTCTCAAGTTTCGTTGAGGAACATTTATTGCAACATTATCTAGTCTAGGAGGTAAGGACAATCTATGAAATTATGTAAAATCTTATAAATCAACATAATACTAAAATTACGACGCCTGGTTTCGAGAAGAGTGAGAGAGAGATTGTTACGAAGAATTTTATAATCAATGGATTCGCGAGGGTGACCCCATTTGTATGCTTTCCATTAAAAAATTTATTTTGTATCCTCTCTATGGATTCAACATGAACTCTATAGAAAGGCGACCACACTACACATGAATATTCCAGGATGCTTCTCACTTGGGCAATATATACAGTTTTTATCGTAGCAACTCCAAAATGTTGCATATTTCTCTTAATAAAGCCGAGCATTCTAAGAGCCCTAGCAGTCATATTTTCTATATGATGAACAAAATTTAAATTTACGTCTAAAAATACTCCGAGATCTTTCACTACATTAACCGCCTTTAAACCGAATCCGTTTATCGAATAATCGAAAAATATTGGTGAGGTATTTCTATAAAACCTCATAGTCTGACATTTATCAACATTGAGTTCCATGTCATTTGCAGAACACCATTCAATAATATTTTCCAGATCTCTTTGTAACAACAGACAATCCTGCAAGGATCTGATAACACGGAACAACTTAAGATCATCCGCAAATAGTAAGAAAAGACAGTATATTATTACGGCTTTAATGTCATTAATAAAACATAAGAATAAAAGCGGTGATAGCGGCGAGCCCTGTGGGACTCCCGAGCTGACAGCTATGCCCTCCGAGCAAACGTCTGAAATTCGAACGTATTGTACTCCCCCCTCAGACGATCCGAGATCCAATCCAACAGTGGTGAACTAATGCCCAGTGCCCTGAGCTTAATGATCAGCAGCCAGTGAGGAACTCTATCAAAAGCTTTTGAGAAGTCAGTGTAATTCGCATCAATCTGTAATTTGTCTTCCATCGCAGACAAAATTGTACCTGTATAACATAGAAGATTCGTTGATACCGATCTATCTGCAATAAATCCGTGTTGTTCGTCAATAAAAATTCGTCTGAGAATGGGTGTTATCTTATTCGTGATGAGCGTATCGAGAATTTTTGGTATATTAGAGCTCTTTGTCACCGGCCTATAGTTCATCACATCACTCACGTCACCGACTTCAATATAGGAGTGATATAGCTGAATTTCCAACGATTTGGGTATTTACCTGTACTAACAGATAAATTAAACAGGAAACATAGGGGTTTCGACAAAACTGAGCAGCATCTTTTCAATAATATACCGGAGACCTTATCAGGTCCATAATCGCTTTTTTCAGGTAGTGACCGAAGGACTTCGTGGACTTCCTGTTCAGAGAAACAACAATGCTGAATATCAATTGTTTGATCATAGTGTACCGTTCGGTTAGTGTCAACATTTGGCCGTTTGTAAATACCTGAAAAATATTCTCTAAAAAGTTCCGCAGTGCTGACCGTATTGTCTGCAGTTTTCTCTCCGTAGAACATAGTCCTCGGCAGTCCCTTCTGAGTTTTACGATCATTAATGAATTTCCAAAAATATTTTGGGTTACTAGAAATTTCAACTTCTACTGATTCTATGTATTTTTTATAGCATAAGTGGGTCTCTAGCCTGCACCTATCTCTGAGCTTTTTGAACAGCAAATAATCTTCGGCATTACCACCCTGTTTATATCTTTTATGAACTTGTTTTTTTCGGTTATCATTTTCTTTAACTCGTTAGAAAACCAACAAGGAAACTTATAAATTTTTTAATCTTTTCGGGAACAAATAACTTTATTCCATTTAGAAGAACCTCGTAAAAGAGATCGGTGCAGCTTTCAATATCGTTGCTTGCCAATAGAGGTGACCAGTTGATACCTTCCAAATATGTTGTTAGACCGTCATAGTTAGCATTTTTGAAGTCAAAGAAAGAATGAATTGATTGTTCAAGATCGGGAATCTCTACACTAGAAACAGAGAAATACAAGGGTGGATGGTGTAAATCACATGTAAGAAGAAACTCATCAGCCATTTCGACTTTTATCTTAGAAGGATGACCGAAGACGAGGTCCAACGTGACGTCATTACAATTTTTCACCCGATTCAGCTGATCCAAACACAGCGTTGACATTGTGGCAGCTACTTGAGACTGATTATATGAATTTTTACCCTGACCCATGCTCGAAGAAGCATCAACTCCCCAACTTGCACCAGGTAAATTATAGTCTCCGCAGCAGATTAACTCTGCGGAAGAATACTGATCCAATGTATTTTCAAGATCATCACAGTGCATTTCGTATTGAGCCGAGGTGCTGTTCGGTGGGATATAGACGTTTGTAAATAATAATGTTTTTGACCCCAAACTAACAGTGACAAACAATTGTTCGATGTTGGAGCAACCAACAAGTAATTGACGGGATGACAAACATTTTTTAACAGCAATTAAAACTCCCCCACCTCTCTGCCTATCACTGGTAGTTGAGTCTCTATCTTTCCTATATATACAATAATTATTCAATCCTAATTCAGCATTTTTAAAATCAGAATTCAACCAAGTTTCTGTAAGCAAGATAACATCAAAATTCACGTTTAAGATTGAGTTTGCGAGTTCAACTAATTTTGTTCGCAAACCCCTTACATTTTGATAATAACAGTTTAATTTATCTTATACGAATGACCAGAGTGAAATCGCAACCTAGGAGGAAACCTCCCATCCTTCGGTCCGAAATGGCCTAAGGAGCATTCCCTCCGGCCAGTGCTTTGCTTGGAGCATTTCTTCCAGGCTCAGGTCTCTACTTCCCAACTTGAATGACTTTTTTGACCGTTTTGATTTCAGGTCAAAACATAGGATGTCGTTATGTGGCCATATTTCCTTGGCATATGACACTATGCTTTCAGCCTTTGTTTTGCTATCAAGTCCTCCCAACCAAATCCAATTTCTCCCTTTGGGAGCAAGCTGAATTAATGTGTTTGATTCGCCTGTTCCTTTGGTAAGCGATCCGCTCATTTCTTTGGTGGCCCCTCCACAGATGCAACCTTCCTAAGTGGTTTTGGTGCACTATCTTCGGACCTTTGCCGGGGCTTCTTGATGCTCTGGGTGTTTTCTCTGGCTGAGCCTCCGACGTGACCTGAATTGGAGCCGCTCTGTATTTCCGCACTTCTAGGTGCTTCTTGAACTTTCTTTGAATGAGATGGTATTGCAACCATCTCATTCGCATTCGAAGCCGTATTATCCTTACGAGAAGTAAGCAACCTAACTAGATCAACGTTACTCTCCTTCAGAATATGAACTTTCGTCACAATCTCCTTTCAAAATTTAGAGAATTCTTCCTCCATTCTACACATGACTTGCTCAGTTGTCTTAGACACTATCTGTTCGATGAAGTCCGACGACCCAGTCAGACCGCCATGAATTCCAGGATCGGAAGTTGACAAATTTGATAGCTTTGAGTTCACAGCCGGAATGCAATCATCGCAGAAAAATCTCAGATTTTTTGAATCAGTCAAAGCTTTCATTATGGGATCTTTCATGCGTAGACATTGTACATGAATGTGGAGTGAACACAGATTGCACTGTATGGATTTGTTATTGACAATGAAATTGTCTTCGCAGATGGGACAATTTTGTGTTGAAGCCATTATAACGTGAAATGTGTGACCTCCTTTAGTTTTCAGATATCAATTAATCGCAAGAATAACCAGATGTTTGTTATCTATATTTGTGTAATGGAAATCAACTCACCGATGAAGAATAAACAACGAATTCAGTTCGATAATTGATTGTTGCAATTGCTTGAAAAAATTAATAAATCTCCAGCGGAATCAACAGTGGGTTTTCCAAATACCACGAATGAAAACCGGAAAAATCGACTTAATATATACGCAAAGTAACTAAACTTCGAAAGAACGTTGGATGCACATCTGCTCACCACAGTTTCGATATAATGATAAATTATTATTTCGATATAATGATTATTATTTCGATATAATGATAAATTATCTGTAAATTACGATCTTGTAGCAAACGATTGATCTGTAACTGGCCGACTAACAGAATCGTAAATAATGCAAATATGGAATTGTTCCTGTAAGACTCTTATTTACAGTATCACTTTTGAACGACTCATCGATAAACATAACCTTCAATCGTAGGTTTTGATCATGAAACTTATGTCTTATAAGTAAAAGGCTTCGATTCAAATTTGAAAATACATTTATTTCAATGTAGTTTGCGTTTATTTTTTTCATCGAGTAAATTGAAACAGGAGAATTTTTTTTTAAACATTGCTGCAGAGCATTGCTTCTCCAATCTGAACATTTTCAAAAATTGGGCATCCGGCATTTCAAATGGATTCATTTGATCACGCAACCTTGTCCATCCAATTCTAATGAAAATCCTATTATAAAGAATTGAAGGATTTTCAAGTCATGTATATTTTTGAACAATGTTTTACCTGTTATGATTTTCTTCCAATAACAATCCATTAAACAAAGCCATACTATCATCATGAATTTCTTATATTAAAACGTTGGTGTTCATCCAAAATTAAACAGGACCTTTAAAGTAACCTCACAATATGTTATTCGATATTGCTTCCGATCACCTGTCGAGTACTCGTAAATATTTAACGATTTCTGTGAGCTACAGATGCCTTAAAGAGGTCCAGAATTACAATTTTCCTGTAAGCTTATGAAAAGTTATAGATTGGCTTACAGATGAAAGCAGAATACCACCATTAGAGTCAATTCGATACTCAAAATCGACACGTTATGATAGAGTTCAGGGTTTTCAGGGAGGTGCGACAAAAAATATATGAACATGAATATGCTAGTTGTGAAGGTGTGTTAGGCGTAAAGCATATTCATAACTGAAAAAAATATTCTGAATTTTAAGTGTTTAGCTTGTTTCCAGCCTAGACTTCAATAGTTAATCAACTTGGTTATCAATGACAGCGACTAATGGTCAAAGATTATCAAGTTGATAGTTCGAGATCATTAGTCGATAGATTAAAACGAGTTGATTATAAGATTTTTCTGTCGATCTCTGAATTGAGAATCACTTTTTGATCGAAATACATTCTAATTTTGCACAGGACATACATTTGACATAATAAAATTTTTGTGTTTCTATCTCAGATGAAGAAGTTTACTTCTTCGTCTGAGGTTTCTATGTTCTAGTTGAGTGTTGACATTACTCGTATTGCTTCTGAATACTCTGTGTTCAGCATAAATTGAACATTGAAATGGCTAATTAATATTCAATTTCGTACACATTAAACTCACCTTTTATTTTGAGATGGACCGAAAAATTCACTGATAAACATCAGATTCGAAAAAAGAAAAAAACTTCGGCATCTTTGCTCCGGACGTAACATCAGTGTTATTCTTGATTGTGGTGCTGATTTTGCTTAATACTTTATATTAGTTCCAATTTTCCTAGAAATATTGTCCATCCTTCAAGTAATTGTTTGTGTGTATAAGCATTCTCACTGAACGAAAAATTTTCAGTCCGGTCCTGCAGAAGCATATATCCCAGTGTTCTAATAAATTAATTCGTCGCCGAATATCACAGGCTATTTAGCTATGGATATAAATCAGTGGAATAGTATTACTTGTTCATTTCGTTATAAGCTTCCAACCAGAGAAATTGAGAATTTTTCAGCCGAACGAATAGGATTTTTTACCTTCTTATCTAAACTCATGCTCGTTATTGATTCAATTTGGTTTAGACTCGATCGTTCATTGTAGAGAGAGCTTCTCTCTGTAAACTTCGTGTCTCGTTTGAATCTTCTTGTTCGGTATGGTTTTCAAGAGTTCTTAATAAAATTGATGGGTATCTTTTGAATTCAAATTTTTTTCGAATTAACCTCCTCTTTTACTAGTGTGGTTATTAGGAAATGAGACAAAACCCTTTATATGCTGGATGATGATTTGAAGAGCAAGAGCGCGGTACTATTGAATGGCCTGCAAGATCTCCTGATTTAACGCCACTACAGTACCTTCTCTGGGGAAGTTACTAAGAGAAAATTCACAGAAAAGACCGGTTAATCTTGAAGATTTACATAGATCGAAGTAAAAACATATAATATACCAGCTGAGACCATTAGGAATTTTTAGTTTTACCATCGATTTGGTGCACACCAGGTAGAGAGTGGAAGGCATATTAGGCATTAACTACATTGTATTCACTATACTATATTTCACCGAAGTATGAAGTGAGTAAAACTTTGGCCCCTCCTTTTCCATAGAACATTCGTTGGTTGTCGTGCATATTCTCACGCGACGGAAACGTGTCGGCGTTGATTGGACTGGCGAAGAGAGGCAGATGCCTACTCTAGAGCGTTCAAGACAGAGTAAATCGTATATCGTAAATTTCTAGTTTTGAAGTTGATTACTTTCGGAAGGATCGACTGCAGAACTCGAAATTTTCATGGTCAGTTTAAGATTTGAAGAGGAAAATTGAATTCATGAATGAACTTAATGAAACCAATAGCTTTATAGATATTTAAATGAATTTTATGGTTTCCCCAATAGACATGTGCACAAAACCTGACTTAGATTCTTGAGAAAAGAGTCTAATATTCCTGACAACAGCATCATGATTGTTGTTGATTGGACTGGCAAAGAGGGACAGATGCCTACTCTACAGCGTCCAAGACAGAGAGATCGTAGCGATAGGTTAAGAGGTTTCCTTTACTTCATACCTACTCTCCTGAGACAACACTAAAAAGGTTTCAAATATTTTTGGTTTAAAAAGAATTATTTCTTAATAACTATAAAGGTAAAATAAAGAAAATAGTATGTTTGCATTCGAAACGAAGAATTATGTTGGATTGTAGCTGAGGGATTTAAAAAATTTTTTTTATTTTATTTCCTAAAAATGCGTTAAATTCAAAATCAATTCAGCTTTTCAAGTAACTGATTTGAAAGATATTAATTTTATCCAGAACTTTTGCCCAACCCTGTATACAATTAATGAATTAATTGACAGAACTTCTGTGATATACAGTGGAAAAGATTTTTCCATTCTGAAAGAGGCAAGAAAAGACGACCTTCTCGCGTTCGGTCCTTCGTCTAGCCGCGTCATGCAGAGGTGGGAAATCTACCAGACGACAGTAAATTCCAACGATCTGAAAGGATTGATCGTTTCAACTATTTCAGTAGATATATTGACAAGCATAAAACGGTGCGCTATCGCAAACATCTTTTCTATCATTGAAACAAGTTTGTGTCTCGGCTTCTAGCCGCATTATACTCCCCCGCACGGCACCTGAATAAAAATAGACATGTATGTACGTACGTCCCTGAGATAGCAGTTGGATCGACTTTATCACTTAATAGCCCCGTTTACACGTACACTCCGAAGCGACGCTCCTGTAGCGTCGCTCCGATGCGGCACTCCGGAACGGCGTTCCAGAAGCGTGAGGTTGATGCGTGGTCGTCAATTAGAGCAACACTTTTGGATCGCGCATCGATGCGGCAGATTTTACTGTACGCTCCAAAACTCTCCGTGTGAATGCAAAATACAACAGTTTTGTAGTGGAGCGTGGAATTTCCGCTGTGGCGGAAACTCCACGTTCCGTGCTCTCTTATAAATACCAGTCAGTTGATTCGAATACCCGTAAGTGGACAGTGTGGTGAACATGAATTCGAGAAAAAGGAAGGCTATTGCGTGTTTAGGGTGGTATGTCATCAATGAAGAAGAGAATAAAACTCCTCGGAAAATTTGGGTTAAACAGTGGAGGTTGAATAGAGAGCGTTTTGGTCATATGCCTCTATTAAGGGAACTCCGGGAAAATTATCCAGAGGACTACAGGAATTATTTAAGAATGGATGACATTACTTTTTATTTTCCATAAACAGGGAAAGCTTCTGTCTATGTTTATGAATAATTTTAAATTATCCCTATTCCACAATGTGTTGTAGGTACTGGTGAAAATGAGCAGAATTCAAGTTTATAAACATTTCCAACTGCGAAAATTCGAGAGAACGATAAGCACCTACTGCTACATATCTCGGTAGATCGGAGTGTGCGTGTAAATGCGACTTGAAATCACAACCAGCACATCTGGCACGTCGCATCAAATCGACGCTTTTGGACTCACGATGGTCTAGCATTCACACGCACGCGATTGGAGTTGAGGAATGGAGCGAACGCTCCAAAACTGCCAGGAAAACTGTCCGTGTAAACGGGCCTATTGTGGAATTCACTCATGAGGCGGAGGAAAGTTTGATGTGTCGGGAAAACCTGAAATCTAGAAAAAGGCAGAGTACGATGGTTGCCGCTTATATAGGGTGTTGTTAATTCAGGATCTTAATCCTGAGATGATATTGTATGTACTATGAGTTTCCGAAATACAGGGCGTTGAAATGAAAAGAGAAAATTTGTGTTTCGAAAATAATCTCGACACCTTACACGATTTTTCTTTGCGTTTTGGTATGTTATGAGTACGCATCAAAACACATTTTTTTTCAATTCAAAATTGTTTTTCTTTTTTACCAGTGGCGTCCGTACAGATTTCTGCCTGAATAAATTAAGTGGAAAATGATACAGATATGGATTGAAATATAATCTGGGAGGATTCTGCATTTCTAAAAAACTTTATAGGTTTTCACTCCCAGTCTCTGAAACAGAAATAATTAGACTGCAAATGAAAAAACTCACAATTCCGAAGATTTTACAAGTTGTCTGAAAAAGGTGTTTGATATAGACACCGAAACGTTACATTATCCTTTTCATTTATTTCCTTCTTTAGTTTGATTGTTAGGAAACAATTTTTTCAATACCAATTAGCTCCTGACAAATCAGTGCGAAGATTTTTGCAGGAGCAATTCATTTAAATAAATTTTTTTTTTTATTTCTGTTTTCAGAGACTGGGAGTGAAAACCTAAAAAGTTAAAAAAAAAATTATACGCCAATGCTTTTCCACTCAATTATTTTGTAATCACCACATAATTCAAGGTGAGAATGGAATCTGAGTTTTTCACCTGTGACGTATACTTTCTGAAATAAAAAATAAAATGCTATTTCATTTAAAAAAGAAATATGATATTCTTTGATAACTCCCAAAATCGCCTAGACACAGATAAAGAAAGCTCAGTCCCTCAATTCTCATTTCTTTTGGACAGAGCATAATCTACGGAAAATAAGAGAAACTCATTACCAGGACCAATTTTATGTTAATGTATGGATTGGAATAAGTGATGATTATTTAATTGGACCTTTCTTCCTACCTAGTAGATTGAATGGAAAGTCATATCACTGCCCTTAGGATGAAAGTTCACCAATTTTGTCGCCATTATGAAAAATTAAATGGTTTATACAAGACATTTTTTTTCAAATGAAGTTATTGAATAGCATCTGTGTCTTTTGTGAGTAATCAAAGAATTTCGACACTCTCTCAGATGAATTAGTAGTCTATTTTTTTATCTCAGAAAATATTCGTCGAAAGTAAAAAACTTGATAAACCAATCTCAATGTGAATTATGTGTTGATTACAAAAATACCATTTTCTTCACTAAATCTATTCACACAGAAGTCTGTACGGACGCCTCTAGTGAAAATTAAAACCAATTTTGAATTGAAAAATTCTGTTTTGATGCGTACTCATAACCTACAAAATAAAAGAAAAATCTTGTGCGGTGTCGAAAATGTTTTCGAAAAACCAATTTTTTTTTATTTCGACAATTATTCAATTATCGTTAATACCCGATGTCTTCCGTAATGTACCTACAGTGGCGTCATGCGAAATGTTAACGACTTTACAGAGCTTTTTTTAGTTGCTTAAATCAGGCTTTGGCATAGAGTGGTTATATTCTGTGGATTTATTGTGACGTTGGTTGTCAATTACAGCGCGATTTAATCATACATAGACATGGACATAAAATATTAATGATGACCAATTTACAATAAGGAAAAAATTCTTCACATTTCGCTTGCCGCAACTGTACATCTCATATTCGCATATTATATGCTGCGAATAGCACTCAATTTGAAAATTTAATTAGAATAAATGACTCTTTACTTAAACTGAATTCATTATGCGAAAAGATATTTCGTATGTTTTTTATCGGAGTTTGCATTTCAAGTATCCAATTTATAATAATATACACATGCCTCGTCAAGAACAAAATGGTTGAAATAAGTACATAGTTAGATATAGTAAACATATAGGGTATAGTCCGTATCATAACTTCGTTACTTTGGTTAGTAAGTAAACGATCCATATATAAACAGTGTGTTTGGTAATGACTTAGCGATAATTTAAGGGCATCAAATATACTTACCTAATATTATCGACAAAAACACCCACATTGGGAAGTTTACCCCCTTAGTTTTGGAGTAGACCCCATTTTAAATTTACTTTTCTATTTTCGTTGACCCTTCCAAATAATATCGATTTCTTTGGACATGAAGGTCCTACATATTTGAAAAAAATGTTTTTTGAAAGATGATACTACAACCTTTCATTAAAATAGAACAATATGAAAACATTTAACCTGAAGATGCCATAAAAAATTCTTTAAAAAAATTTTAGTGAAAAAATTTACTGATTTTCTTGGTAAATCCGCAGTAGTACAAGAACCAGCACATTGAAGTATAATTTTTTTTCAATGATTAACACGCAAAGATATTAGTTTCAAAACAACACCTAGGTACATAATTTCTGTAAGTTACATAATTTGAGAGTTAATGCTGCTCGAACATGAAGTCTACGCGAGCGCCCCAAACTTTTTTTTTTGTTGCTACAGGTGGTCATGAGGGCCACTGCCTGTCTACAAAGCAGAGGCGGACATTTTTATGATTAGTTTGTCTGTTTGATCATTAAATAGTATAGAAAGTACAGTACTGAGTTTTATTTTATTTTGTCAATTTTCATAAGGGTCATGACCAGCAATTACTTTCTAATTATGAAACTTACAGAAATTATGTTGGTATCGGTTTGTAGCTTATATCCTTGCATGTTAGCTCATTGAAGAAAAATTATACTTCAATGTGCTGATTCTTGTACTATTGCGGATTTACTAAGAAAATCAGTAAATTTTTTTACTTAAATTTTTCAAAGAATTTTTTACGACATTTCTAAGTTGAATGTTTTCATATTGTTCCATTTAAATAAAAGGTGGTAGTATCATCTTTCAAAAAACATTTTTGTCACATCTGTAGGACCTTTATATCCAAAGAAATCGATATTATTTGGAAGGGTCAACTAAAAAAAAGAGGTTAATTCAATATGGGGGCCACTCCAAAGCTGAGGGGGTAAACTCCCCAATATGGGTGTTTTAGTCGATAATGATACCCTGAAATTATCGCTAAGTTATGACCAAACAAACTGTCTATCAAATTCCTGAAAAAGCGGTGACCATTTCCTGAAGTTTCCGTGAATTATCTGTCACCAGATAAACCGTACCTTTTTTCTGGTGAGTCCGGTAACCACGTCTATTCATCAGTCATTTGACATTTCATTGTTGTGTTTACTTTTCAGTTATGACCATTGTGGAATGTTTTTGAAGATTTTCGGTGATGTGGAGGAAATAATAAGTGAACTCAACAGTAAATATATGTATAATCTTTATGCGTTTTGTGCTAGCAGTTAACCTCCAAACTTCTGTCGATGAAAATTTCAAATTATGTTGACAAGAATGACAAAGGACCAGCGTCCGTAAACCTGAAATATTAAAACCCATAATTAAACTCAGCGTATGAAAAACTGTTATATGACTCAATGAAAATGTCGTGTTCGAGTAGAAAATGACAAACATAGCTGCATGTGGTGGGTTTGACTACCTGAAGACTTCTATCATAAACAAAAAACCATTTTGATTGACTCGTGCGTTTTACTATTCCCTCAAGTATTGACAGATTTAGATGCAACCGACACAACAATAACATTTTCTCCAACCATCAAAAAATGTTGACTTTTCTGTACTATTTTCAGGTGCAAATGTCATAAATTCTCTTACCGTACAAAAATCTGCTCGTTGCTTAGTAACACTTTTAATCCTAGGATTAAAAACGCTACTTTCATCCTTGGTTTAAAAGTAAATACATTTGCAGTCCACTTGACAATCATTGTCATGATTCTGTGTTCAAATTCATAACCAAATTATGAACGATTTTTCACTAAAACCAATTTTATTGTAATTTTGACTTGGTTGGAGAAAAAATAGTATATATTATTCGGATTAAAAGTGCCTATTTTAACTCGCAATTCTGCATTCGCTCGGCTGCGCCTCGCAACTGCAAATATTGCTCGTAAAAAAATGTGCACTTTTAATCCTTATAATATAATATACTATTATTTTTCACTATATAAATTCATCTGATTTGAACATTCAGAAAGCGAACGGTCAGTAAGTAGATACAATAATGTGTGAATTTCATTCGTGAAATCCCATTTCATGAGGAATTTGAAACAGGAAGAAAATATGAAGTTATTTTGAATACAATTCTCAGTGTACTTTTGGCACCCACAATAAATGCTAAACGGACTACAAGCTCAATAATAATTATGGTTGGAACGGAATCAAAATAATAAATTCAGTATTTCAACTCTCTTGCTAGCTACAATCGATCATGACTAAGGTTAGTGTGAAAGGTTTTTTAAATCCAAACTATTTCTTTAGTTATAGCCAACTAGAGTCGATAAATATTTCTCGATGTAATACCTCCTGTCGCTTATATAGAAAGTAAACAATTAATTTTCAGGGGCAAAATATTCAACTTGCCGAAAATTACACACATTCCGGATCATTTAAATAGATCATTTATACGGGTTTGGGTGAAAGTCCCTAATAATATCAATAACTTCTGAATCAGTGAGTTGGAAAAAGCTGAAACATTTGAATTGATGTTGAATTCAACATATTTATTAGGTAAAAAAATGAAATATATTTCTTTAACCCCTTAGCTGCAACCTTGCCAAATTTTTCTGAAATGCAAAAATATGTCTTGTGGGCTAGTTGACAGATGGAATCTTACTGTACTATTTTTCTATTTCACTGAATTGGTTATAGGAAATATAACAAAATTCTTTCAAAAACCACGAAACTTCAATGCCTTCTAAGTGCTATTTTACGAGTGAATATAACGTAGCAGATGCTGAAAATGCCCTCCACCCTATACTTGGCATTCTCCTAGCCTAGGCGATGGTGAAACTCGTCTATGGAATTCCGAATGATCTCAGCTGTTATCTTATTTCATTCCACTTATTTTTTAGATCTCGAATATTCGTCGTCCTGTTTTGTCTTCGAGACATCCCTAGACAAAATAATCTAGTGGCGTTGAGTCGGCAGATCTTGGTGGTCATTCAATGTATCACGTCGTCCAATCTAGCGTTCTGCATATAAGTTTTTTCTTTTTTCCTAATAATCACCTAAGTAAAATGAATAAAGATTGTATGTTAAGACATCATTTTTAGACATCATTTATGACGAGCTTTACAACGAGTCGATATATGACATATGTTTGCATGAAAGTAGTTAGGTGAGTTTGCAGCTAAGGGTTGAAGAAATATATTTAATTTATAACCGAAAATTACGTCCAGATTTCTCAAGTGGTTCGAATATGTTGAATAAGAGGTTTCAGATGTGTAGTTCTCTGGTATTCGTGAATTATCTTTTTGCATGATCTTCCGGTTTGTCCAATGTAAACCATAGGGCAATCATTACAAGTCAACTTGTAGACACCAGAGTTATCATCTTTTTCGATCTTTATTGTTTTTGATGAAAATACCTATATTGTTGATAGTATTGAACGAAAAACCTTATCTATGGTGTTTGTTATGTCTTCACAAAATCGGTTTTCTGGTGGTTGAAAAAATTTATGACGTTACACTTCAAAAATAGATGGCTCTGTCAGATACCCTATACTCACTAATAATTCAATTCTGTTCTTAATGAACTTCACCTGTACAATTTTAAATAGGTCGTCTAATCGTCAATGGACATTTCCCATTTTTTTCTCGGAAGGATTGAACAGTTTCTGATGAAATATAGTCGTAAATCATATAGACCGTTTCAGATCTTTCCATCACATGGAGCAGCTTTTGCCAATTCCCGGCAATCTAATCTTAGGAAGCAACATAACCTCTTTTATTTGACAAATGGCCACTGCCCATCTATTGACGGCAAAGCAGGAGCACAGAGTAGATTCTGCTGTTAGTCATGGCGTAAAAAACTGAGGGACAAGATAATTAAATTGTCACAGCGAATGAAGTCGCTCTCTAGCGAAGAGTGCCATTTATTGTTTATTGTATAAATAGTGAAAACTAAAATAAACCCGCACGGTTTATTTACATACGCACTGTTGAAGTGGAGCATAACATCAATTGAGAATAGAAACACCTGTATATGTTCTCCGTCCTTGAAATCTATTACTGCGTGTCTTGAATCATCGGGGAGCACTGATTTATATTGGGAACCTTCACCTGCGACTTTGTTCGTTTCTTTCTGCACAATACCTAAATACAAGCGCCTGGAAATCAGCCTGACTCTCAAGTCTCTCAACAATATTGAAAAAATATATTCCTAGTTATGGAGACTTTGCCTACCTCAGAGTAAAAAGTAATCCTTCACCCATTTGTTGACGCTGCTAAGTAGAATTTGTTTATGACCGCGAACAACATTCGGCGTTCGGAACTTGAGCCGTATTTTTATTCCGTATTGGGATAATTGGTTTTCCGCTCCCCTACTATGGTACTAACAGCTAGAGTCTGCTAGAGACAATTCTGTCAATTTGGCAGCATCCTTCTAATTCTGGCAGTTTGGCAATATCGTTCTGTTACTGTTTAGTTTACATTTTTGTTTCGATTTGACGTTCAAGAACTGAATTGTTTTATTTATTTGGTGGCAGTTTATTGTTGCCTAGGGAATTCCGGTTATTGTATTTATGGTAAAATTACGAAAAGGTTGTATTATATTCAGAAATTGTATAAATGAAAATCTAACCTATTGTTTACTTCACCCCAGTGCGGCAGTGAAATGCTTTCTTTCCCACTTCAGAGCTTGGTTGATTACAATGCAGTACTATTCGCGCTAGGGCATCTCTATCTTTAGATTAGATTAGATAGTGGTCGATCGGCACGTTGATTATCCTTCTGCACTGCGACCAATAAGGTCTTTTGTGCGTTACCATACTAAAACTACGTTTTCCCAGGAATCTAACCTCCTTAGCAAAGCTGGTTACTTCCTTAGGAGACTTCGCTCTTATGTCGGCTGGTGTTAATAACGCGCCACCTAGTAGAGTAAATCTGGTTTGCGCCAGCGCAGTGCATTGGCATAGTATGTGCTCGGTGGTTTCAGTGGCCGATTCACATAACCTACAAATGTCGGAGTTTTCTTTACCGACCTTGTGTAGGTGATATCTCACGGGACAATGCCCTGTGAGAAGGCCGATTAGCAGCCTTAACTCGTTTTTTGACAACGGTAGAGCTTGTTGAGCCTTCTCTTTGGAAGGTTCGATTAGTCTCTTTGCTTGACTTTGACCAGATTTGTTTATTCAGTAAGAGTGTTTCTCCCTTTTTTCCAAAACGCCGACCTCTGTCCTAATCAGTGTATAGGTGATACCCAACAGGAGGGCACGGGTCCGGTGAAGGGTGAGTTTGCTCGTCTTTTAGCAAGGGCATCAGCTCTCTCATTTCCTTCAATGTTCTAGTGGGCAGGTACCCAAGCTAAAACTAGCTTGTTGTACTCCGCCAGTGTTTTCAGGGACTGTTTGCAACTCCAAATGGTCCTTGATCTACAATCAACGGCCATAAGCTGCCTCAGTGCCATCTGACTATCAGAGGCAATGCAAATTCTGGCTCCCTTGTACTGTCTGGACAGACAGACTTGGGCGCATCTTTCTATGGCCAGAATTTCAGTTTGGAGCGTTGTTATTGGCTTTCCCAAAGGCACCGATTCCCTGTATTTGGGACCGTATATGCCTATGCCTGCTCCTCGTTCCCTTAGGGACCCATCTGTGTACCAGATGGGATGGTTTTTACGAAGTCGAGACAAACCTCCCACACTTTCTTGGCGATTACCTATGATCACTTCGTAGTTGGCGTTAAGGTCATACTCGTTTGGCATGGAATCCCTCGGTAGTAAAGGGAGTTCACCACTGAGTGATTTTAAAATACTTCCGTGTCCCTTGCCAGGCACTATTTGGTCCATTCTTATGGCACTCATGAGACCTTCTTTCTTAACATAAATGTGCAGCGGGGTGAGATCCAGTATTACCTCTACTGCAGCTGTAGGAGTTGTATACGTAGCTCCTGTAATGCCTAGACAAGCCAGTCTTTGAAGCTTCTTTTTAGCCTGTGCTGGCTTGTCTTTTCTTCAGTTTTAGTCTCTTTAATCTCTATGTTTACTTTGTACTCTGAGATGTCTACTCTAATCTTTGCGAGAACACGGTAAAATGTTTGATAACAACTCAGATGTCAAGATGCTATATAAAATAAAAAATAACCCCAACAAACAACTACTTCCTGCTTTTCAAATTATATCTCTCTGACAGAAATATATCAGTTAAGTACAACGGTGCATACTCAAGATACCTCCCCATTAAATCTGGTTTACCACAAGGAAGTGTACTGGGACCATTACCATATTTGCTCTATATTGCTGATCTGCCTGAAACATCTAAAACTACTCTTGCTGCATTTGCTGTCGACGTCGCAATACTGTCTTCCGATGACGATACCTCGGTCTCACCTGAACCAATTGAACCTCTGGTATAAGTAGTGGAGGATGTTTTTAAACCAGATCAAATCTTCACAATAAGTCTTCAGTACACGTATCAACACCTGTCCCACCCAAGTAGCATTTTTTGTTTTATAAAAGTGCGCATTCACTCTTCGACACTGCCGTATAAAATTAAAAGTTATATATAAAGTCACAAAACATTTTCTCTGACCACTATATATCCTTTATTTGCCTTAAATGATATAATTTATTACTGTTCTACAAGTGTCGAAAAAGACTTATGGTTTTTCTTATAACCATCTGAACACTTTTACAACACTATCTATACGACTCTTATAGAACTCCCAATTGGGGACGGTATCGTCCTCGTTACTGAAAAAGGCGGATTGTCTTAAGGCCTGGTTTCGCTAGTGCAGCCGCTGCATGCAGCTGCATCTGAAATTAGCCGTTGCAGCTCTGAAATACACTGCTTCTTCGGAACTAGGAAGAAGTGGTTTCGCTTGAGCCACGATCGCAGCAGCGGCTGCAACGTCCCGACTGCCGACTGCTCGGGGTACCAGTCTGTGTGACGTCCCTGCAGCATACGTTGGGTGAAAAATGAGTATTCAGAGTGTAGATAAATTTTCGCGGGACGAGGAATGATGCTGATAGAATTAGTGTCTATGAATAGAAGCTTATATGATGCATCTCACAATGAGTATAAAAATAATGGCATAAAGGATAATATATGGCAAAAGATCGCCTCGAAAATGGAGGGAAAAAACAGGTAAAACGCATTTTATTTTTGATATTTTTAATTTTAATTCAGTATGAGAATACGAAACATTTTTTTACAATTTAATATACAAATTTCGAACCGTTCTTACGTTTTTGTTACCATTATTAATATTTTCTTTGATATCTTGTAGCACATAATTGAACTGATTCCTGTTAAACCGAAAAAAACTATGGAATTTTTCTTCATCATCTATTAGATGCTTTGTTATGAGGTTGTTGAAGGTACCTTCCTCACTCCTGTTTTTATACATTAAATGTACAGCTCGCTTCTTTCTATTTCTCTTTTTCATGTATTTCAGAATTATTTCACTCTGCTCTTCTTCTAGAATATGGAGCGCAAGTACATACTCCATAACTGTCAAATTCTCACTGCGACTGCCGATAGTTTGGTTTGGCTGCATGCAGCGGCTGCACAAGCGAAACCACTCCGACGTAGCAGCGGATGCAAGCAGCGGCTGCTTGCAGCTGCTGCATGCCTACCGAAACCAGGCCTTTAAGATTTATAAGTGGCGCGGCAACAGATTTGGTAGTTGTTTACATTACCTTCCTGATGAAAACACGCATGCGCTCAACTCTGTCTGTTTCACTCTAGTTCAACTTCAAATATTATATTCATCCTTTTTTATCTGTTAGTGTCGTTAGCGGTGAAGTCGAAGTGAGGTACCTATATAATTGGAATGATGGATAGTTTTAGTAATATAACTATTCATTTCTTGAACATGCGAAGAAAATCTAGAAGGTAAGTGGAAAAACACTAGAGATTTTTTCTGCTCTGTATGAAATCGCATTATACCTCTTAATAACACGTGCGCCCTCGATATACGAAGGTTTTGAATTTTTCATGAATGAATATCCGTATCATCTAAAATTTTTTTTCTGTATGTAACCATTTTCTATTCTAAACACAGAGTTTTGAATCATACTATATCAAAATAAACGAAAAAAAATACAATTTTAGTCTCAATTCAACTTTTTTGGTTCATAATCAATTCAAACGAAGCTGAGAAATCACGACATTTTAAATAACAATATGGCCACGTAGAATATTTAGTGATAGTCAACACTTGGAGTTTCATAAACTATTTCACGTCCCTTATATAAATATCGTAACTTTTTATTCTATAATGATTTTTGACGTATTCATAATCACCAATTGAAGTGATAATGCAATATACGTAGGAGCCTTATAATGCCGCGTTTACATTAGTCAAGTGAGTTGATCAACTTAGTTGCATTGAAAGCGAATTGAATGTGTAAACCGCCCTTTTCGTTTAACTCGATCGGCTGAATTGAACGGCTTCTCAGTAGAAGCATGCTCAACTTTGTGCAAGTCACTTGAATTCAACTGACTTGATCAACTCGCTTGACTAATGTAAACGGGCCTTAAAAGCTGAGTGATTTGTACCACCATAATCTCCGTATTATAACTAATGGTAACTCAGAACACCTTCAAATAACCCGAAGTTCTCACGCATGCGTATTGATTGCTCTCTGAATGAAAACATAACCTTCACGCATTTCCACTGTCAAAAATATTGTTTACTATTTTCAATGTTTCAATGTTTAGGTGCAGATGTCTTTCAAAATTATCCAAACCGATGAACCAGGAAGAGATTAAAAGATATTCCTTCTCTCACAATTGTTCCAGAGGCTTGGGAAGAAAACGGCATCCTTTATTGGCCAAAAACAAGAAATGCATCGAGTGCCGAGAGATATCCTTATTCGATGCCTCAAGAAGACTGGAAACAGTAGGTATCCTTGTATAAGGAAGAGGGATAAATTTTTGTCATATAAATCTGCTGAAGAAGAAATGTCTGCAATGCTGCAATATAACGACAGTGATATGGATCATACAATGAAATTTCCTGGAAAAAAGGACCAACTGAAGAGAGTTTGAATCACCTTTGTTCTTCATTTTCTCAAATTAAGAAGAGTTCTCCTTTTGTAACAATAACTGTTTCTGAATAAGGGACATTTGTTCCTCTTGTTCTTCATTCCGATAATAAATAATTTGAATGAGAACCTATAATAATTTCTTGCCCGAATGTTTTTGTGAATATTGAGGTTAATTTTATAGGTTATCAAGTAGTTATGTAGTTGCATTTAAAAATATCCCTATATCACCAATTCTCATCATGTTTTATAGGGGTACTCAGTTGAACGTTATATGATTTTTACGTATATAAAATACTTGACAGTACTTGAAAACACTGAACACTATTAGTTATATTACGAAGTTGCCAACACCTTTATAGAACGCCCTATGATAACTGTTATATCACCTTACTCCTGATGTTTCATAGGCTAGTTCTCCACACTTCTATAAACCCGTATTATGAAACTTTTGGTTATATAACCTGAAGTTTTTATGAACAGTTTGCAATCTATAGTTTGTGGGAACTTTTGAGAATCAATATTTTTGCAACTCTTATATGAACTGAAACACTCCAGGTTTTTAGCACTCCTATTATGAATCCCTAATAACACCAATTTCGAATTTATAAATCTTCCGGTCACCAGAAATGTTACTTGGGCAGAGTAATTCTGAATGGAATGACTCTATCCACAAAGACAAGCATTAAGTACCTTGGCATACATCTGGACCAACGACTAACATGGCGTAATCACATAGAAGCCAAAGGAAGGCAATTGGACTTTAAACGTCGACAAATGCATTTTCTCATTGGAGGAAATCAGAAGTTACAATTTATAACAAACAGCTTGTATACAAATCAATACTTAAACCTATTTGGACATATTATGTCATTCAATTGTGGGGCTGCGCGAAACCATCAAGGATAAAACAATTCAAAGGTTCCAGTCAAAAACGCTACGTCAAATAGCAAAAGCACCCTGGTACGTCACTAATCAGAGACTCCATGAAGACCTACAAATTCCGTATATAACAGATGTCATAAAATCCTCCTTTGCTAAATACCGAGTAGAAGAGTGACTGGACCCTTTCCTCCCATATTTTTTGTTTTTCTTTTCAATTCAATCCATCAAAATTACTTAATACTTGTTCAAGAAGATTGTATTTTGAGCAATGAACTACTAAAATAATGTGAAGCACGTAAGATTCAGCTGTGAGGTGGAAATTCGTGGCAATATTTCCAGTACATTGGTTGAAATATACGAGTATCAATACTAGCAATCAGGTTCGTCAAAAGTTGAAATTGGGTTTTGGCGATTGGATATTGCTTTCCCTAAGTAACCTCATCCGTGCTCAATTTGTTCATGTCTGGTTAATTTTTGCTGGACAGTACATTGTCTGAGTATTGTTATCCTGAAGAATCTTTGTGTTCTTGTAGATGTCGAAAATAAATAATAAATTTTCTTAAAGAAGTCACTGAAGGTGAGGAAGATTATAATGATTTGTAGATATACTGGGTGGCCACCCCAGACGCGGATCTCATTGCGATGGAGTAAATGAAGGTATATTTCGGAAAAAATTGGTGATGTATAAACGGTATACATAAGAATATTTCAAAATTATTCTTATGTATACCGGGTGTTCGACAACAAAGATATAGACCAAAGTGACACTTCTTCCAATGAACACCCGGTATACATACGAATAATTTTGAAATATGCTAATGTATACCCTAGGTATACATATCACCAATTTTTTTTCGAAATATATCTTCATTTACTCCATCGCAATGAGATCCGCGACTGGGGTGGCCACCCAGTATATCAACAAATTATTATAGTCCTCCTCACCTTCAGTGTTTTTTTTAGAAATTTCAGGTAATACAATTAAATTTTTCGAACTTTATCCAAATTCAAAAATTCATAAAAAAATAAATGTTGATGTGACAACTTTAAGCGATACCACAAATCTAGCATAATTAAATTTCTTTCTGAACACTTTAAATGAAGATTAATGAGTCCGGCCCTGGAATAATGAAATAATTGATATCTGTCTTTCTGACTCGACCCTAGCATGTGCCAATAACCTCCCAAATTTCAATAATATCCGTCAATAAGTTTGGATTTTATGATGGTCTAAGTATTTCCATGAGTTGGAAAATCACCCTGTAGCGTTCTAGGAAAATCCAGAAATTAATTTTTGATAGTCAATCAGTAATCAGCTAGTCCAACTGTATATCTGGTAAGAATATGTACAGTTACTCCCAGGATACCCTGTATATTTAGTATCAATCTCAAGTCCCTCACAAATTCGAGATAATAGTCTCATTGCTCCACCAATGAACGTGCGCTCAAAAGCTCCTGCTCAGGGCTTTCCTTAAATTCTAATTTGTTGACTGGTAACATTTTCATGATGGGAAATACAAAAATAGTCATTTTTTAGGGATATACATAATCCAATTATGAGTTTTGTTTTCTGTCATTCAAGTAAATTTCTTTCAGCGTGAGAAATGAAATGATTGAGACAACAGCTGAAACATCATGGCTCGTATGAATCAAATATCGTAACGTACTCTAGCACGTAGGCGTAGTTAATGATAGCGTTCCCATTTCATTTCGTCGCAATTAATCCGGTAAATAGAATTGGTTAAAGCTCTACATGTTTCGCAATTAGGCTACCGGTTCTGTGATTTAACCGTACCAGATACAATGCTGAAATATTAAGATTGATAGTGGGGAAATTGAAATGGACATTTAATTTTCATTTGCGGTGGAGGTAGGTTCTTAGAATGGGGTAAGGATAAATAACAACCCGGAACCAATATACTTTTGTGATATGCACTACAAATCCTCATCAAGTTTCTGTTTCCCAACCTTGAACATGTTTGAAACTCAGAGTAAGAAGTAAACATAGAGATGCCCCTACGCGTTAATAGTACTGCATTGTATTCAACCAAGCTCCAGAAGTCTAGATTGAGATAGAAAGCACTTCATTGCAGAACTGTAGTAAAGTGAACAATAGGTTAGATTTTAATTTCTACAATTTCTGAATATAAAACAAAATTTTCTTAATTTTGTCATAGATATAATGACCGGAATAGCATCAAGCAATAAACAATAAACTGCCACCAAATCAGTGAAATATTTCAGTTTATGAACTTCCAGTCGAAACGAAAATGTAAACACCATGCATGAAATAACTACACAGTAACAGAACAATGTTGCCAAACTGACAGAATTTTCTAAAGCAGACTCTAGCTGTTAGTACCATAGTTAGTAAAGGAGCCGTAGACCAATTATCCAATATGGAATAAAGATGCGGCACAAGTTCGCAACGCTGAATGTTGTTCGCGTTCATAAACAGATTCTACTTGGCTACTCTGAGGTTCGAAACGTTGTAATTCCTTTCAAACAATTACAGTATATCCCTCGGTTTCACAAAGCTTGATCGGGCAATCAAATAGTTGATTTTGAATTAAGTCTATGGTTAATGTCAAAAATGAACTGAAAATTGCACAGAAATGATGACATTTCAAAAATCAAGCTGATTAGAGTTTTGTGAAACCCGGCTTAAGTTTCTCATTTCGACCAAAAATAAAATTTTTTTTTAGTTGCACCCTTATAATTTAAACGATTCCCCAGTGAAAGATAGATTATGTTTGAACAATTTTCATCATTTTACGTAAATTCAACCCCTAGAAATAATAGCTATAAATTGTGGTACATTCACCATTTTGAAGATATATGGTTAAATATTTTAGCAGTTCCAAGATATTCAATACAGATAATGAATGACACTTTAACAGATTCGATAGATTAAATCATAATAAAACAATAAAAATTAACATTAACATGAAAATGTTCCAAATTTGCCCCACCAGCTCCCACACAACTTTCAAATAGAGTCAACAAATGTCTTTTACAGTGTGTAGCCAGAATTGGTGATCCCTGAACTACAACTTTTTAACCCTATGAGGTAGAGAAAATTGAATGGGGTTATCTTTTTTCGAGAAACTCATTATGCCGTCAACCACATTGCTCTCTTCTTTTGTTTTCGAGTTAAAATTCAAAACTGGTGACATTTGGCAATTTGGAATTTGGTCATTACCTCGTTTCCTGTTTGTGCTATAAGCTTGAAATAATAACATTATACAGATACTTTTTTTTAGGAATCCAGTGGCTCAATTTTGATTTTTGCTGAGGAGTTTCCCTCCTGATTTATCACATAAAATTTTGATTCTTTTCATGGAAACAATAATTCATTATTGGTTAAATAATCACCGTTTTTCTCATTTCAAAAATATATAACATGTCATATATCGCTCTTATGGAACAGTTCCGACGCTTGGGAGACAACGGCTGACACAGACCCCCTAAATTTCAATGGCCTAAGCTCAACAAAATTTTACCAATTCATTCATCATTACCCCCACTGAAAAATTCTGGTTTTTTACAAAAATTTCAAAAATGGATAGAGATAAATAGCCAAAAAGTTGGCTGAATCATTTTCATTCTATGTCTAATTGAATATGAATTGAAAAGGTCACGGGGGCAGATTTACTATCGAAACCCGGCTATACCTTTTCCTCTCTTGCTTCCGTTTTGTATTGTTTGCCTTTGAATGATACTAACTCAGTGATGGACAGCTCAAAAATATTTTTTCCGTGTTCCTGATGCTCGTGTGTCTCTGAACCTTCTTCTTTACTCTTTTGCGTGTCTGAAGTATCTATTTTAAGGATGATATTAGTACACAAGTTCTTAACTTCTGTAAAGTTCAGCTTGAGTATGCTGAATCGGTAGAATTGTCTGTTAGTTGTATGGTTTTGTGGTTTGTATTAGTTTGTAAATATCATCAACTATTTACTCCAGAAGGAAGGATTATAATTAAATTGTTTTTTTATTGAAACTGGAATAACATACGAGTGCATCATATAAGCAACTAACTACCAGACATTTTTACTACTTTCTAACTGCTGAAAATTTGCAGTTCTGGTATACAGTTGTTGCATTCCATTTCATGTAAATTTCGTATTGATTACATATCTATTTTCTGTAGAAACTTGCACAACAATAAAAATAATATTTTCAATTCGTTTCTCAGATAAGTATATTACGTTTCTGTCAACAGCACACAAATTTAATCTTTTAAAATGTGTTATCTGGATTGAACTCACCTAGATAATAATAGGTCGCGAAGAAAAACAAATGTACCCAGTAAGGCTCAGTCTGAAAGTGTAAATTTTACGAAAGTAAAAACCCAATTTCCGAAATGAAAAGTTTAAACAAGAAACAATCAATCATTATCGTTGACCTGCATGTCACTCGGCTGAACCATTCTTTACACGGTCTATTTCCGACATTATTTCCTAACAACGCTCAACAATTACGTATGCATTCTATCCCGAATAAAATAGATACATCATCGGGTTTTAATTTTCCCACCACAGCCAATTTGAATAATGAAGTAGCTAATACAACCACTATAAATTATCCAATCATCCTGGAATGTGCCGTCGGGAGTCACTAACCCAGACACAGAAATAGTATAGCCTAATTTTCTCGGTAAAAATTCCGGGAATCGAGTAATTTACGGCAATATTAATATTTCAACTTCTGGTGCAGTTGTAGACTGGCCGGCCGTGTTGAACAAGACAAGAACGACGTCGTCGAAGATTGTTTTCGAGAGGAAAAACCCACCCGCACGTTTATTTTCGGAAATCGGAGAAACAAGAAAATGGTTACTTCATCGTCGGCTGCTGTTGTGGTGTGATTCTGTGTAACAGATGTTCCGAAATTAGACATAAACAAATGGAACTGGCCAAAGGTGACGGAGGTTCAGTTGTAGCTGAATGTGACAAGATATCGGTACGCTTTTAAGACCGTTACGCGGCGCTTCACATACACATTTGAAGTTTTGTGTTATTATAATGTAATATGTATTTTGAATACCTAGTAGATTACCTTATCAAACTCATTTCTGAGGTTTCCTGGTGACATCTAGGGAATTTTCTGTGAATTGTCTGATTCAGGACTCATATGTAGTATGGCTGCTTTACTAGGGATTGGGAATTCCTAAAAAACACGGCAATGATCTAAGGCTAAGGGAACATTTGCGTCGAATTATATTGTATTATCCAGTAGTCGAATCGAAAAGAAAAACTGCTGCGGCAGAATCGACGGCAGTGAGCATTCACACATTTCTCTAGCGACTAAGTTTTGGCAATGACGGCCAAAAAATTGCAGCATCAGCGCTTTGTATCCTTGATTTGTATGAATATGTGGAGTGTATTGAAGACATGTAGAGTACAAAAGAAAGTTTTCGTCGAACAAGATGGCAGATGATATCTATATATCTGTGTATAATGTACCTATCTCTTACTTCCCAATAAACACACAAACGTATACAAAACGTTTATTTCTGGTGGCTGAAGTAGATTCAACGTTGTACGTTGAATTTGCTACGTTACATCCGAAACACAAATTCAACCAAACGTTGACTCTACATATAATATACGTTTACGATTCAACTGGTTGATTTATCCACCATTAGGAAACGTGTATTCATTACAGTTTCTCAAACGTTTTTTCAATGTGTGCTCAGAAACATTGAATTAACGTTGAATGATCCACTTCTCTTCAACTGAGACGTTAACCAACTTTTTTCTACTCAAAATTCAACCAATTTTTGAATCTTATCAATATACCATGATGCACCCAAAATTCAACCAAACGTTGACTCCACATATATTATACGAACACGATCAACTGGTTGATTCATCCACCCTTAGAGAACGTATATATCTCACATTTTTTTAACGTTTTTACGAAGTGAGATCAGTAACAATAAATAAACGTTGAATGATTTTACTCTTTATCAACTCAGAAGTAAACCAACATTTTTTCTACTCAAGATTCGTCGAGTTTTTGAATCCATTCGATGATCAGTGTGTAGATAATACGTTCAATGTAATTTTGCAGGGAACTTCCCATCGAATCATGTCAATGGAAAACGTACGCAAAGGAGAAGTTCCTTTTAATTTCAATTACCTATTGAATACTATATTTCAACGTATATTCCCAGTAGATATTCAACGTTTGATAACTAGTAGCGACAGAACGTTTTAGAAACCTAATTGCCAAATTGTGTTTCGTGAGCGCAACTCATCTGTACCGAACTTATTTCCTACATTCCTTATTTTGAATTCTTCATTCGTTCAAAATATTAAATCCATTATAAAAAATAACCTCACATTCATAACATAAATCGTCTTTACTAAAGTCATTCAATAAGAAAATTATAAAGATTCTTGAAAGATAATGAATTATTGTTCCTGGCAACGGTGTACAAGAGTCAGCAGGTGTTGTGATGACGTTGATCTGGGTAATGCTAGAGCGATCTTGTTGCATTCTGCAGTCTGCAGTCTACAAATTGAGTAGTGAGCCACCAGACCATTTGCTTTAGCTATTTTCAACTTTCGTCAGTATGTGATTTGTTTATAAGTGCGATAGGGCCTACAGAGATTTTGGTAAGTACCTATCACTACCTTGAAGTTTAATTTTTATTATTGATTTATGATATTCATAAGAAGTATATCAATATATGTTTTTCTCAAAAGGATTGTCAGTTACAATATCACATATCTGAAACCACCAGGCCACTCATCTGCTTTTCCAAAAAAAATTGTTGTGTTTTCCATACTAAATAATTTTTGAAATTGTCCACACGTATACGAATGGTAGAAAGTAAGTTCATGAAAACTAGATAGAAAAAAATCCCAACTGCCGAACATATAACTCCTATCGTTACAGATATGATCGCGTTGTTTAGTGTTCAGCAATATTGCATTTGAAACTACGTATGAATAATTAGCTCGAAATGCAAATCTGTTCAAGTAAATGACACGAAAATTATGATTATTTTTTTGTAGGTTGCCCGATTAAGACCTGTCGAAGAATAATTGTCTTGAAGACCATGCCAGAAGAATTTTGAGATTCATTATGAGTTATGACAAACGATTTAGGCTGCCTCTACAATTGGAAATGTAGAGAAAAAAAGCATTTCTGAGGCAATGCAACTCATTTATGGTAAGGTTTCATTTTGTAGACTTATATTATCAATATCTAATGAGCATTATTTGTGTTTTTTCAGTGGCTGCCAAAAAAGAATTTAGGACAGCGACAGATTTACAAATAAAGGATACAACGAAGGCTTCCCTAAAATTTGCCAAGAGAAGGCTCAAGGATACTGCAAAGAGTAAAGAAAAAAAGTTTAAATATTATAAGTGTTGATTCAATGCATTTCTAAATTCGTGATTTTGTTTCTATGTTTCCTATGTTCGAGATTTATATTTTTGTTAATATAAAATATTTACAAATCTGTGTTTAATTCAAAATAAAAATTTAAAAATATTTGTAATCAGGGTTGATTCAGTCCTTGAGATTTAGGTTACTTTGAAACTCAATATGAACGTTTCATATTTGTGGTGTTTTGGTATAAAAACAAACGTTGAGAATTCGTTTACCATCAACGTTATTTCCGAAACCAAAGTTCTTCGTTACATTGAAACTAAATAATAACGTTACATCACGGTATTTTACTCATGACAAGGAGGAGGCTTGCAACGTTGAATCAACCTTGAATCAACGTGCGATAAAAACGTTACGGTGAAACAAGAAGGAAACGTATTTCTCTACGACATTTTCCCGTTTTTTCAACGATGAAATATAGTGACGTTACCTAAGAAATCCAACGTGTTTTAATCGTTACTGTGTTTATTGGGTTCATGTTTAGGTTTCAGAAACCTTACCTTAACATCAAAGGTAACCATATTGGTTGGAAGATATCATCTGCCCCCGATCCAGACTTAATGTACTGGATTTTCCCCTTGAAAAAGGTCGTAATTAAACCATTAGTAAGTTTTTTTTCGTCAATTCTTCGACTGGAATATCCCCCATATTTCGATTGATTCTCTTCCAGGCGTCATGAACTTTATGTTTTAATTTATGTTTCTACTGGGTGCAATCCCATATCACCCTTCCACATTCTTTGAGTTCCAAAAAACATTATAACTTTTTCATTACTCCACTCTGTCGTGGACATTTTCTCAACAATAATAATATAAAGTAGATTAATTTATAATGAATAATCGAATAAACGTATTATAACCAGATAAACAACCTTAAAAAAATTAAGAAAAGCAGTAGCTTTTGAGCTCTCGTTCTTTGGTGGAGCAATAAGACTATTACCTCAAATTGAATTGGTTATCCTGTTATGGAAATAAAGAGATTCATCTTTTCAATATATCAATTGAATTTACTATGGTTCTGTTGAAACTATGACCACGAAATTTCGAGTGAAAATTCAGTATAACAGTCTTCATTAAAAAAAATTTCACTTGAATCGGATATCCTTTCATGGAAATATAAAGATTCTTTTCAATATTCCCATTGAATTATCTATGGTTCTATTGAGACTAAGGCCACAAATTTCTGCATGAACATTCAGTGTATCGATCTTCATTTGCAGAACGAATTTTATTCGAATCGGATATTTTTTCATAGAAATATGAAGTTTCTTCTTTTCAATGTTCCAATTGAATATTTTATGGTTCTGTTTACACTATTGCCACAAAATGTTGCATGTGTCATGAGCATCCTGCATGAGACAGCAAAATTTCATTTCGATGGGTTTCGTTTCGTCTGGGATATTAAATAATAAATTTAAATGGCCATATTTTATGGAACACCCTCTACGCTTTGGCTGGTTAACGAACTAAACCGAGGCATTTGGGAACCGAACTCGACCTAAAAATCTTAAGTCTCTAGAGTCTACGACAATCCCTTCGAAAGTTATCGTGGTTACGACCGACCGGACGTCCCCACGGACAGAATTGAATTCGATCACGAATTCGTCATCAAGGAGTCGAACCCTATCGTTTGAGACCATTTTCGGCTCGAAATTCGAAAATTACAGACATTTGGGCCAAAACGAAATAGCACTCCTTCAAGTACAGGGTGGGCATATTTCGATGTTTTAGCACTACACTTTTAAAACAGAGGAGATAGACAAAATCTGATACCCACTTCTCGATCTCTTTTTCTGAGAAACTAATAAGAGTATTTATTATTAATTTTTGGCTATCTTCTTTTGTTTTCGAGTTATAAGCGAAAATCGGAAAAGTGTCGAATTCGTAAAAAATTCATATCTCCGCTAATACTGATGATAGAGCTCTGAAATTAAAACATTATAGAGGCACATTTTTACGTAGAATCCAGTGACGTGCTCCTCTTTTTTGCACAATTTCTAATTACGAAGCTATAACCCAAAGTTATATTTTTTTTAATAGGAATACTATATTTCAAAAACATATAACATTGTATGGTTTGTATCAATATGAATATAGAAAGTGTTCAAAAACCTATTTTCATCTGAGTCTCAATATTTTCTATGGTTTCAACTGTTTAAGAGCACAGAAAAATTTAGCATCGTATAATTACTACAATCTCTTATCCGCAGTCTTTTCATTTCTATGCTCCTTACTCAATTTCTCCAAGATCGAAGAATAATGGACTGCTCTGAAACTTGATCCTCATTCTAAGTTATTACCTACTGATCTATTATTGTAATCACTATTACGTATTGAAAAATATTTTTCCTTTGATACTTTTATGATTGAATTGATGAATGTAATCATATCTATATGCGTTATTTCATATGCGATTTGAAATAGACTGGCAATTGTGCGTATTTATTCTGGAGAGAAATAAATAGTTATTTTTGTATCTAGTGCGCAAAATGCTACTTTGGTGATCGAGAACTGATTTTTTTAACCAGGCGCAGCCGAAATAAAAACTGTTTTTCCAAATCAAGTAATTAGGTATTATAACTATGGGCAATATATTCTATGCTGAAAGCAACACTCAATGTTAAATAAAACGTGGATTTCAAGAAATTTACCAAGTTAAAATATAAAAAATCCCATATAGTTTACATGCAGTGTGCGAAGTAAGTATTTCGCACACTACTTCGCGCACGGTGTCATAGTAACAAAGGAAAATGAAAAAAAGGGTCACTTCGCATATTCTTGCCAATGCGCGAACCTTGTCATTTTTTGACGTTTGTAGAAAAAATATTTTCCTGCATCCATCTCATTATAACTAAGTATATATATATTGAAACAGAGGATCATGGTGGATCTTTCCGTTATTTCGTAATCCACTTTGAAATATAAGTGTTTATGAAATATATCCATGTTCGAATTTTGTAGAAATTAATTGAAAGCATAGAAATAATAAGATTAACGTAAGGAGACTGCTCTTGTTACAGGGAGCTCCATTTTTCTGTGCTCACCAACAGTTAAAACCATAGAAAATATTGAGACTCAGATGAAAATAGGTTTTTGACCATTGATATTGATACAAACCATACAAAGTTATATATTTTTGAAATCAGAAAAAATTAAGCTTTCAGAAAATGGCCCAAAAATCTAGTATTCCCGTTTAAAAAAACATAACTTCGTAATTTTTCCTCTTCTTCTCTGTGCGGTGCCTTTCCGGCCGAACTGAGGCCTAGTGGCCCATTGTTCACCCGCATCGTTCTATAGAGACTCAGCTCTTCAGACACGAAGACAGAAATGTCGCGAGTCTGCCAGGAGTGGTCCCTCTCACCATAGGAATAGAAGGTGTTGGATTTCCTAGGTGTGTTGACCTTAACTCAGTAAGGTTCCCACAGTTGAACAAAATATGCTCAGCCGTTTCATCAGTACTCCTGCACCACCGGCATAGGGAGCAGCTCGTCAATCCCATTCTCTTCAAATGCTTGTTAAACAGGTGACCAGTCAATGCACCAGTCACCAGACCGAGTTGTTTCCTCTCCAGCAACAGAAGCCTATTGACAGCTTCGTCCTTAGAAATGGTACAAAAAAGACGATAGCTAAAAATGAATAATACTCTTGTTAGTTTCTCAGAAAAAGAGATCGAGAAGTGGTTATCAGATTTTGTCTATCTCCTCTGGTTTAAAAGTTGTAGTGCTAAAACATCGAAATATGCCCACCCTGTACAACGAGCGCTCAAAAAGGATTATACTCGTAAAATGGATTGATCAGGTAAACAAACTCACCGGCGGATCTTTAACATTCGGCGCTAATGAATGAGAGTTGACAGTTGGTGTTCCCTTTTTATTAGCCGCCAGAGTCAATCAAACCTAATCGTGCAGAAGTGAGATGATTGGCGTGACGACTTCACGCTATTTGGCAAGAGGCGTATACGTTTCTGCCAGAACCTCCATGCTATCTCAATCGAACAATTCAGCTTTTACAGCTGCCTTATTATTTATAGAATCTGATAAACGCAATCCAATTCATTATCACCTCTAGGAACTCATTCCTAAATTGAATGGCCAATATTGCTTTTTGAACTTGTCTTTTTATTTGTGCTTGTCCTAGATTTTTGCAGGTGAAGGTTGCTGAGCATGCCAGTGCAGTCCAGTTTCTCTTATTTGATCACTCGTTCTACTTAAACGAGTGCTATATCGTTTAGCCCGAATGTCTATAATTTTCTAATTTTGAGACGAAAATGGTCTCGAACGATAGGGTTCGACTACCTGATAACGAATCCGTGGTCAAATTCAATTCAGTCCCTGGGGCCGCCCAGTCGTCCGGCCGTAAGCACAATTACTTTCGGAGGGATTGTCCTAGAGAATTGAGATTCAGGGTGAGTTCGGTTCCTAAATGCCTCGGTTAAGTCCGTTAACCAGCCATAAAATATGAGATTCAAAATTAAAAACGAAACAAATCGAAATGAAAGGTTATAGCCGCGTTTCAATGGTAAATCTGCCCCCGCAGCCTTTTCGATTCATACTGAGGGAATCGATTACGCATTGAATGAAAATAATTCAGCCAACTTTTCAGCTCTTTATCTCTAGTCATTTTTGAGATTTCTGTAGAAAACACTTTTTTCGATTTTTTTTCTCCTGTAAAATGCAAATTTTCGGATGGTGATATTATCTCTCTTTTCTCTCTTCTTTTTTGAAAAAAAATTAAATTATAGTCATTTGTTATTCGGTGTTCTTCAAGAGTGTCCACCGCCAATTTTCGACATAAAATTTCTTTTTGGTCCTTTATACCCTGGAACACATTTTTAAAATTAGTCTAACATTGGTATTCAGCAGATAACCATAAAATGTTATTGCCGTTGTATTCATATTGGCTTCCTGAACAAAATTAGTGAAAGAAACAACTAGCCATCTGTCTTAATTTAGATGATATGGCCCACCCAAAGTCCCAAAAACATTTCACCTGAAAGTCACTTTTCTCTGTACAAAAACACTGAATTGCCGCTTTATTGAGTTTAAATCCTCTCTGAAGATTTCTTATGAAAATTGGATTCATTTTATTTCAAATATATTCAATAATTGCAAATTATCGAAAAATTCTAGGGAAAGCCCGCCGTTCTTTGTTGTAAGTTTGGCACTCCTGAAAATTATTTCGCGCTAATATGACTCGATGCATACCGGTTATTCCCGCTATCATTTCCTATGTCACTTGCCGAAAGACTGTGCGGTAGTGCCAAACTTAACATAAAGAATGGTGGGCTCTCCCTCGAATTTTTTCGATGTTTTTCCAATAATTATTGAATTTATTCTAGAATTGCTAGATTGGAGTCTTCTGAACCGGTTTGGAAATTTTTTTTCAGTAAAAAAAGTATAAAACTGTCAAAAGAATGTGAGGATTAGAATGGGATTCATGAGATGTTTCAATAAAGGTTCAATCTCTTGATCCCGGAGAAAAAATTCCCATGGTTTTTTTGCAAACATATTAATAACTACACCTACGTAAATATTCGTTATTGACGGTAATGCTTACATCGGGTTGGTCAAATGACAAAATTCTGTTCACATTCAGGAAAACGGACGCCATAACCTTCAGAACTGACTGCTGTTCTTTGACCATTCAGGATATTTGACCCTGCAAAGTGATGATGCCAATTTTCATTCTATTTTCTTTACAATAACCTAACAAAAGGAATAAAAAACTGCAAAAAATTGATCTCCAATGTGTTCCACACAAATCTATTTCGATTAAATTAGAAACTACTATTACTAAGTAAAGAGATTGAAGTACATGCGTGTCTATACTGAGAAATATTGAAGGATCAATTACACAATTGAATCGATTGTTTTCATTTATATCGTAAATTTCATAACCATAATCCGGCAGATTCTGTATATCAATAATCATAACAAGCACAATAGAATGACATCTGAAAACGTTCAATTTTTGCGCATATCCCAATGCAAATAAGGCAGATAAGAAAATTCTTATCGATACGATTACACTGTCCAAATGATTAGTTCTCGTGAAAATGGGAAAATTTGCGGATGGTAAAATTTACATGGGATGTGTATACAAGCATGGTTCGATGTTGACAAAATAGAATATTATCGGTTTGTGCACGTGAACATGGAAACTACGTGTTGTCTTCATGGTCGTGTGAAATAAGGAATATGCAAGTTCAATTCTATCCAGGTTAGTGTGATCTGTGATGAAATATCTGAAATGTGTCGTGAGAAACTTATCTAATTTAATTATCGATTGTTCGATATTGGATTATGTTAAAAGGGTAATTCTTTTCAGCTTTTTATCTCTAGCCATTTTTGACATTTCTGTAAAAAACACTTTTTAGATTTTATTTTTTCTCTTGTGAAACCGAAAATTTTCGAATGGTGATTTTTTCTCTTGATTCTTTGCCATCGAAGGAATACGTATAATTCTCTCATGAATTTCAACCGAAAAATCGATTTCGGAAAAAAAAATTGAATTATAGTCATTTGTTTTTCGGTTTTCTTCAAGTGCCCACCGCCATTTTTGACATAAAATGTCTTTCTTGGTCCTTTATACCCTGGAATTTTTGACATTTTCAAAATTGTATGGAATATTTTTGACAAAAATTAAATCTGTTTGAATTTTGGGATTCAGCAGATATCCATCAAATTTTGGTGCCGATGTATTTTTAATGGCTCCCTTAAAAATATTTGTGAAATAAATAATTGGCGATCTGTCTTAGTTTGGAAAATTCAAACAGTTTTCATTTTTTTCAAAATGTTCATGCATGTTTCAGCTGAAATTCATGAAAAAATTATACTCGTTCGTCTATTCCTTTAATAGCAAAGAATCGAAAGAATTTTGGATTTCACTATAGAAAAAAAATTAAATCGAAAAATGTGTTGTTTACAGATTTCTGAAAAATGGCTAGAGATAAAAAGCTGAAAAGGTGACTGAATTATTCCATTCAATGTCTAATCGATCCCCTCAATATGAATCGAAAAGGCCGCGGGGGCAGTTTTACCATTGAAACCCGGATATACTCTCACTGCTAATACCAGTTTCATTCAAGTTGTGTGGTTATAACACAATAATTTATGGGCACTTCTGCAATGAAAGAGCAGGATCTTCGTTATTAATGTTGATATTAAGCAGTAAACTATTGTTAATGTGTCATTGAAATCATTCATTCTTTTTTTCCGATTTGTATGCTATCAAGCATTACAAGCTATCATATTCATATTCCGAACAGTTTCAGAATAAAGAGTTAAATACTTGATCCATATAACTAGTTGACTGATAAACTCAAATTGACCTTGGATTCTTTAACAGTGGTTTCAATCCAAAGCCGTGTCTTTAAGACCATTCTCGGCTCAAAATTAGAAGCTTACAGGCATTAAGGAAACACTATGGCACGCTATTCTTCCGAGGACAAAAGCACAACAACATATGACCGTTGAGGAGATACTCATGATAGAATAAACAAATAAAGTTTTTCTTATCTTATAGGTATAAGTGATAATTTGTTCAAAGTAAGTTATGACATTTAAATCAAGGTTAAACGTTGGCAGCAATTTGAAGCAGAAATAGAGTCTCAACGTCAGTTTTTTTAATCAAGCTCAAAATAAATCAAATTCGTATTTTCTTTACTCACGATGATTATATACTATAAGATTCATATAATTCGGTTAGTGTTTAGTATTACTCTCTGTACAAAAAATAACTGCTATACGCAAGATAATTCTCAACTAGGTTAATAAACATTCAAACCATCATAACAGTACATAGTGTTAAAGATTACGAAAATAATTATGGGCAACCGAACATAAAGTATTCAGAAGCAATACGAGTATTATCACAACTCTACTGAAACAAAGAAAATATTATGCCAAACGTACCTATGTCTTGTGCAAAATGAAAATGTATTTCAATGAATATTTTTTCTCTCGATTCATCATGAGTTCGACGGAAACATCTTGTAATCAACTCTCTTATGAATCTAGCTATTTATGAACATGTTGATCAAATAACTGTTTCATCATGGAAAGAATTGTGGAAAATCACCATTGCTAGGTACTGACTTAGATCCACAACAAAAAAAGAAGCCGTAGGTTTCGCAGAATTGAAAACCTATTCACCGCAGTCCTCAATCATGTCCTTGATACATCCGCTCTTGTCTCGTCTACGTACGTCAATAGTGGCTTTATTCGTGATTTGTTGATTCTGGTCTTGCATACCGTTGATTCTTCGACAATAGAGGATAAAATAGGACATCCTTATTGTTTATTCATTTCATGAATATCTATTATACATGCTCTTACAATTACACTTTTCCTTCGAAGAGATAAGCTAGGAAATAAATTGATTATTCTTCATGTGAATTCTAATTGGTTTGAACTATTTTGTTTTACTATGTTTTTAGTCATTTTCTGATGATGCTCCCATGGTTTGACTGGACTTGTTCTTAGCGGGAAGCTTACTGTAATTTATAGGATTAAATTGATGGCATACAGAAAATTTTAGGTCAATCAATTCGGAAAGGAAGCCCCACAGGCAGACATCTGTGAATGTCAGGGCCGGATTAAACTCTTTTCCTCCCCTAGGCCAAAACCAATTTGCCGCCCCCTCTGAGTAAAGAGAATTTAAAAAATTAGAATTTTTAAATACGTGATTTTCGCTAAAACAATCTAATGTTTCAGAGTGTATGTTTCATAGTAAAAAATTACAGTTTTCATCATCAAACTAATAATGGTTTTCTTCTTGCCTTCTTTTCCACTAATTGTTGTAACACTACTTCGAAGTCTAATTTTTTTTAACAACTCAGCTTCAATGCACAAAACAGCCAGAGAATTCAAACGCTCTTGAGACATGCTAGATCGCAAATACGATAAAATTCGCTTCAATGCTGAAAACGACCTCTCTGCTGAACAGTTCGTTGCAAAAATGGATAAAAACATTCTAATTGTAATATCGATATAGGGAAACACTTGCACTAAGCTTTTATCACTTCTAATGAAGGTACTCATCTCGTGTAGAGTTTTTGGAGGTTGTTCTAACTGAGCTAAGTAGGATTTGAAGTGCAAACATTCATCGTGAAGTTTTTCATCTAAATCGTCAGGAAAACTAGACATGGGATTAGTAACCGCTAATCCTACAAAAAGGATAACTTCGCAGCAAAACCCTTGTAGTAATTTTTACGTTCATTCAATTCTCTTGTTAGATAGTCAATTATAACAAAATAAACCCCTACTCTCAAGTTTTCCCGTCCACTCAAACCAGTATGTCCCACTCGAGTTTCATCAGGAGGAATAGTTCTTGTTGTGGCTCTTCTTTCTTCACTTCGATATTTCTCAAATCCAGAATTATTGATCTTCGCTCTTTCCGCAAATCGATCAAATTGATCTCTTAATCCTACGATATAATCAACCAATGACTCATAATACAAAACTACTTCATCTATGCCAATGTCAACTTTCTGTATTGCTTGGCTCACTTTATCAAATCTTTCCAAAATTGGACTCCATATAGCGAACATTATTGCGGTTTCAAGAGATGTTAGCTTGATTTTTCAATCCTTTTGCTTCGCTCCCAGTCTTAGACCTGTCCCGCTCATCAATTTCACTCAAAGCTGCGACAGCGTCTTTCCAATTTTGGTTCATGCTGTTACAAGCTTCATATCTAGCCGACCAGAGAGTTGTAGTTTTCAAAGATGGCTATTTCTACATTTGCCGCCCCTAGGCCATGGCCTATGTTGGCCTAGGCGGTAATAGGGCACTAGTGAATGTCTCTTAATTTTCGGCTTCGAGTTTTGAATCATCCGGTATACTTTTAGGGATTCAACTTTTCTGTTCAAATCTTCAACCTATAACATTGAAAATTTCAAGTTCTGAATTGTGCGTTTCTGAATATACACTCGTCATCAAAAGTCTTGGCCCTCCAGATTTCTCAAGAAATTAACAATCTATGTTCTGGAAATAATATGAATATTTTCCTCTATTTCTACTACCTATTCAATGGGAAATCTTTGTTTGTTACTCTTTGCTTTATACAGGATGAGGCCAAATGGGCAAAATAAGCAAAAATCTGAATTTATCATTTGGCTCGTTCTCCACCTGAATTAGTCAATACTGTAGTAGGTGTAAATTGACAAATAAACAATGTCGCAAAACTCCTGACCATAAGTCAGAGATTCTCTGGAATTACTTATTTCACCATATTACTTAAAATATTAGCCCGAAAAATATTTCAATGAATGTTCCATCATCAAGAATATAACGTAAACAACAATGTAATTTATTCTCACAAAATTTGTAGACACATTTTTAACAAACTTTCTTTCTGTAAACATATATTTCTAGAAATAATTCGTAAAAAGATCAAAGCGCTAGTGAATTCGGTGAGTAATTATACGGGTCAGGAAATGGATGACACTCTCGAACACTCACGAAAACCTGATTTTTATCCCCGAATGAATGTTCATATGAGTGTTTGTCCCAAATGCCTTTGATCCACGTGCATCTCTCCAAGACTAAAGCGAAACACATGTTCCTTCGACGCCTAGCGTCCGTCCGCTCTAGGTCTGTTACGTCGTCGTCTTTATTTCGAAATTGCAAAGTATGTCACTAAACCTACGTGAACTTAGCGAAATGCGTAAATATCTGTTTATTAGCTTGTATTCTTACTAGCAGAGACGGCTTCCAACACCTTGACTTGTTTTGATGTCGACAAGTTCATCGATTTTCCTAGAATCTATTTTTCTTGGAATTGGTTGTGGAGTCATTCAAGAACTGTCTAAAATGTACTCAACAGTTCTCTATTTAAGATTTGGGTCGATTTCCTTGGAATTTTTTTTTGCTTTTCCATTGACTCTAGTGATAGTTATTGATTATCGAAAAAATTCTACATTATGACATCATTAATTACAAGTTTTTATTGTTATTCTTAGATTTGGGTTGATATTTAGAGCGGAAAAGCTCTGTTTGAATCTATTGCGAACGATTAGCCTGTATCATGGTTCTGTAGACAGTTCCAAGAACATGTTAGGTTCTGAAAAGCATAATCACTTGAAGAGCCTGACCTGATTTGACATAACCTTATGGTTGTGAATCTGTTTCGTTTCGAATTTCGAAGAAATATCAAGGAAAAATATTGAATCTGAATATAATTTGTGGCTTAGAGGTGATTACTTATTACTTTCCTTTGATTCTGCCTTGCTTTGTTCTTTCAGATACAATTTGAAGATATCAAATCATCAGATGAAAAGAAAGAAGATTTTCTGCAATACCTAATACCTCAGTAGTGAATTTCATGAAGTTTACTTGTCTGACCAAGTGGATGCTTAAGATTTTTGTTCAAGTTTATGATGCTTATGTCAGAAATTTGCATAAAAAATAACATTTAATAAAACGAGTATTGGGAGTTTGGCCTTTTTTTATTTTGTTCCATGAGTATTATTTTTGACTTTGATATTACATTTTCGGAATTGAGTATACTTACTAATTTGAGATATCACTCTAGCAAATATTCACTATGAATATTCCTATGCCCACAAACAATTTTATCATTAAAACGATTAACACAAAATAAAACCCAAAATCGTTGCCCTGCTCAGCCAAGTATAATATAAACTATTCATGGTAGGAACAAGTTTAGTGGAAAGAAAACATAATTCGTCTTTTGCTTCGGTTAGCTGTAGTCGTCTGTACGTCCGTTAGCACGATACTTTTCGAAGGGGTTGTCCTAGAGGTGAGTTCTGTTCTTGAATGCTTCGTTTAAGTTCGTTAACCAGCCAAATCGGGAAGGATGTTCCATAAAATATGGCCATTCAGAATGCTTGCTCCTCAATATCTCAGACAAAACCGAACCAATCGAAATGAAATGTTGCGTCCACACGCAAGATGCTCATAATAAGCCTGATGCAGAATTTTGTGGCCATAGTGTATACAGAACCATAAAAAATTCAATTGGAATATTGAAAAGAAGAAACTATATATTTCCATAAAAAAATATCCGATTCGAGTGAAAATTATTTTATGAATGAAGATTAATATACTGGACGTTCATACAACATTTTGTGGCCATAGCGTTTACTGAAACACAGAAAATTCAATTGGAGTATTGAAAAGAAGAATCTCTATATTTCCATAACAGGATATCCGATTGTAGTGAAATTAATTTGTGAATCATGACTGATATACTGAATTTTCAAGATTTCTAGAGGATCGCATCATCAGAACCATAGAATTCAATTCTTTCAATCATTAGTTTTTACATTTTTTATTTTTGAATAATTCCAGAATAATATTCCAATTGCACTGTGATTCTTCATTTATATCCCATATAAAATTTTGAGGTAATGGTCTTATTGCTCCAATGAACGACCGCTCAAAAATTCCTGCTCAGGGCTTTCCTCTATTTTTTTTTAATTGCTTGGCTATAATATACTTAACCAGTTTTTTTTCGTTCATTTATATGTTATTACTTAGTGAATGGAAAGTGCTTGGGTCGACGATTTTTCAATGAGTAGAAAACCACAAATGAATATCTAACTCATCATGTTTTCCGAACACTTTTTTATGTTTGTCACCGGAAAAACACTTATCTGAGTCCTCTTCTGCCAGTCAAGTCGTTCGTTCGATGTCATCCAATAATTTCGGCATCATGTTAGGCAAGTTCGATAAACTGAAGAATCAAAAATAAACTGAAAGCGGAAAATGTGCCACTCGTAAGCGCCAGATGTTCGGCCAGACTGCATAATACACGGACGAAATGGATTCATTCATCTGTTCTCGTGTTGTAAAACTACTTGATTTCTTCCTTGTCGATATAATGTCGAACGTGTTATGGCCAGATTTGACGGATGATGACAGCATTTTGTTTTTATAGCTTTTTCCGCATTGGATTCAACAACATTTCAGAAGATTTTCTTTAATCTTGCTGAGAATTGTAACAAAAAGTGTTGTATTACTTGGTATTTTGTATTTAACCATAACATTAAATGAAGAAAGTTTAAGTCCTTTTTTCAACACTTTATGTTGAAGTAGCTTATAGCTCTCATCAGTTGGTAAAATAGACTCTACGAGTATTTCACTAAAAGATACTTGATTTCTTCGTTATCGATATAATGTCGAACGGCCAAATTTGACGGACGATGACAGCAGTTTATTTTATAGCTTATTTCTCGATGGATTCAACAACATTTCAGAAGTTTTTGATTTCCACTCTCGTCCATATTCTTTAAATATTAAAACTCTTTCTCAGGTATTTGGACAATGTTTATTTATATTCCTAGTTTTTTGTCATAAAAACCGACGTTTCGGTCGCACATCGGACCTTTATCAAGGCTGAAATTTTTTTTAAAATGAGTCTCTACATAAAACAAACGATATTACACTTACTTTAATGATTACACAGGAACAAGGTCAAAATGTAGCAATTGAACATAAATCGTCATAAATAAAAATCTTTCCCTCTCTCACAATTACAAATTCTTTCAAGGAATCTCAGAATAACATATTTTATTTATCGGACTAGATTATTCCAGAAAGAAACACAGAAACCAAACATGTTTACATAAAATATAATTCTTTTTCTTTGTTTATAAAATTTATAATTATTATTAATTATTATTTATTTTGTTTTATGTAGAGACTCATTTTAAAAAAAATTCAGCCTTGATAAAGGTCCGATGTGCGACCGAAACGTCGGTTTTATGACAAAAAACTAGGAATATAAATAAACATTGTCAAAATACCTGACAAAGAGTTTTAATATTTCAGAAGTTTTTCTTCAATCTTGCACGGAATTGTAACAAAAAGTGTTGTGTTACTTTTTTATTTAACCATAACATTTAATGAAGAAGTTTGAGGCCATGTTTCAACACTTGATGTTGAAGTAGCTAATAGCTATTTATCGGATGTCATTGAAATAAATAAATCTCCATTCATTCAAATCAAAACATTCGAATTTTTCAGTTGAGATACTTTATGTGTCTTCTATGAATTTATATTATTACATGTTGAAAATCGAAAGTATTCTGATGCAATGAATACAGTTAAATTTATTTCAACGATATCTGCCAGATAGCTATCTGCAGTTGGTGAAATATATTCTATTTCACTAGAAATACTACTTGATTTTTTCCTTGTCGATACAATGTCGAACGGGTGATGACAGCAGTTTGTTTTTATAGCTTTTCTGCATTGGATTCAACAACATTGCTTTAATATTGCTCAGAATTGTAACGAAAGGTGTTGTTTTACTTGTTTTTTTTTATATACAGGGTGTCCCATTACTCGACGTCAACCCGGAACCAGGTGAAAAGGCAAGTGATGCTGGTTGTCAGAAAAATATAAAAAAAAATCTAAGTTGCATGATTTTAAAATAATGCGCATTTAAAAAAACACGCAAAATTCCACACCCAGTGACAGTCTTTTCGCTCCTGTTGCCACAAATATCAACTTTTTCCAATTTTTTTCTTTGCTGTGTAACCTTGAATAATGCTTGTCCAAACTGTAATCAAAATTTTGATACCAGCTGCTCTAGGTTTCATAAAAATAGGGCTTACTTCTCGGAAAAAAAATTCGAAATAAACAATTGCCTAGTTTCAACTGACTGTATTGAAAAAAAAATGTACTACGTAGGTTTGGCATGTTTTTTCAAAAGTTGGCGCATTTAGTCAGGATTCCAAAATGGTATAATACTTGTTTAATTGTAGCTGCCGTAGTTCAAATTTATTTTCGATTGCCTTTGAATACACTTTTTCATTAACTGCTTCCCAGTAATAGAGTCCAATGAGTTCAAGTCCGGTGAACGGGCCGGCCTTTAGATTGGACCAGAACGTCCGATCCATCTTCCGGGAAAAAATGTTACCAGAAAAAAAAAATTTTCAGAGAAATTTCTCAGGAAAAATTTTTTCTGGAAAAATTATTTTCTCTGGAAATTTTTTTTTCTGATAACATTTTTTCCCGGAAGATGGATCGGACTTTCTGGTCCAATCTCGTGGCCGACCCGTTCACCGGACTTGAATCCATTGGACTCTATTACTGGGAAGCAGTTAACGAAAAAGTGTATTCAAAGGCAATCGAAAATAAATTTGAACTACGGCAGCTACAATTAAACAAGTATTATACCATTTTGGAATCCTCACTAAATGCGCCAACTTTTGAAAAAACATGCCAAACCTACGTAGTACATTGTTTTTTCAATACAGTCAGTTGAAACTAGGCAATTGTTTATTTCGAATTTTTTTTCCGAGAAGTAAGCCCTATTTTTATGAAACCTAGAGCAGCTGGTATCAAAATTTTGATTACAGTTTAGACAAGCATTATTCAACGTTACACAGCAAAGAAAAAAGTTGGAAAAGTTGATATTTGTGGCAACAGGAGCGAAAAGACTGTCACAAGGTGTGAAATTTTGCGTGTTTTTTTAAATGCGCATTATTGTAAAATCATGCAACTTAGATTTTTTTTATATTTTCTGATAACCAGCATTACTTGCCTTTTCACCAGGTTTTCGGGTTGACGTCGAGTAATGGGAAACCCTGTATATAACATTCAATGAAGAAATTTGAGGCCCTGTTTAAACACTTGGTATTGATGAAGTAGCTAAAAGCTATTTAACAGATATCATTGAATAAACACATCTCTATTCATTCAAACCTGAACATTCGAATTTTTAGTTGAGAAATTTTTATGTGCCTTTTATGAATTGTAATGTATTACAAGTTGAAATCTGAAAGTATTCTGATGTAATGAATACAGTTAAATTTATTTCAACGACATTTGCCAAATAGCTTTTAGCGAATGGTGAAATAGGCCCCATTTCACAAAAACTACTTGCTTTCTTTCTTGTCGATATAATGTCTAACGTGTTAGCCCCATTTCGCACCAAGCCAGTCCAGACCAGTCTAGTCAAGTCAAGTCGGATTGACTTGACTTGACTAGACTGGTCTGGACTGGCTTGGTGCGAAATGGGGCTTATGGCCAGATTTGACGGATGATGAACAACAGTTTGTTTTTTTAGCTTTTTCCGCATTGGATTCAACAACATATGAGAAGTTTCCTTTAATCGGAAGTGTAACATAAGATGTTGTGTTACTTGGTAGGTATTATGTATTTAACCTAACGTTCAATGAAGAAGTTTGAGGCTCTGTTTAAATACTTGATGTTTAAGTAGCTGATAGGTTTTTATCAGATATCATTGAAATAAACACATCTCCATTCATTCAAATCAAAACATTAGAATTTTTCAGTTGAGAAAATATTATGAATTTTCTTATTCTTATTATTTATTTAAGATAAGAGCCAAGTTCAACAAAACTATGGGGCTTGAAATACATAAAAATATAAAACAGCGCAAAATTTACAAACTGTGTAGATTAGATTAGATTAGAGGAGGGGCGACAGATCAAAACCGACCTTGCGAGCACCTGACCTTAAGATCTATTGTGCATCCCCGCGCTGTTTACCAGTCCGGCAGCAAAGTCTCAATGAACTTCACCACCTTTCTGGGGCCACATCCATTACTTGTTCAGGCTTTAGGAACCTGGAGCCAAGATGCCGTAACCGTTTCTGGTGAACAGCTTCACACTCACATAGCAGGTGTCTAGCTGTCTCGGTGGCTTCTTGACAGAAGCGACATGTACTATCGGGGCGCCTTTCCCATGTTTTTTAAGTGATACCTCACAGGACAGTGCCCAGTGAGAGCGCCCGTCAGTTTCCTCAGTTCCAATTTGCTGAGTGAGAGGACTTTCTTGGTCCAGCTCGTCGAGTGAGAGAGAAGTGACTTAGCTTGCTTTTGACCATTGTCGTACGCCAGGACATAAGCTTCCTCTTTTGTTCCCAGTCCTTAATAGCCATTGCCTGATGACTGGCTGGGAAGCCGCAAAACGGTTCTGGTCCAGTGAAGGGGGTTGTCCCTCCTTCCCTGGCCAGTCGGTCTGCCGCTTCATTGCCGTGAATCCCGGAGTGACCAGGCACCCAGATGAAGTGTAGGATGAAGCGGTCCAAATTGTTTTTGAAAGTATTGGCACTGCAAATGTTTGCTACCACAGTAGGAAATTGATTTCAAGCGTGAAAACGCTATAAGGCAAGAAATTTTCTCTAGCTACATGGTGGGAGTTTTCACGGTACAGCTTGAATTGGTGGCCACGCAGTCGCTGATCGGAATTTAGGCGATATAAACTTGAGAGTTCAACGCCGAACAGACTCCTTTATCCTTATCGCTTGGTAGATCCAGGATAACAAGTCGATTTTCATAACTTGGACAGTAAGGACCGAAGGCTATTCTTGTGGCTCACCGTTGTGTGTTTTCTAAAGAAGTTTTGTCACCAAGTTATGATATTCCAAGTTGAAAACCTAAAAGTTTTTCTGATGTAATGAATAGAGTTAAATTTATTTCAACGATCTTTGCCAGATAGCCATGTGCAGTTAGCGAAATAGACTCTATTTGAGGTCAAGGGAAAACATTCGTTTTCACAATTATTGCTCCAATTGATCAAGCAACAAGTAACGATACGAAAAAATGAAAATAATAAATCACTTCCAAATTCATGAATGAAATCCGTTTGTTTACCATTTGCTTTCAGCAGTCATATTGAAAAGCTGATTATGACAGATCGTTGAACTGCCCTATTATCGTTTTCCCAATGTGAACATTCGGGCAATTGCTTTTCTGACGGGTTATATCTCATAAGTTAATTTCTCCAATTCGATGATAGAGTCAGGGTTAACATCCTGCATGAATTCCCTTCAAAATTCGAATTAAAACGGAACGATCCTCCTGTTCGAATTTCCCGTTGTTGACGGATCTCTATGACCGTCGAATCAACTGTATCCCGTTTTTGATTGCTCTCTCCTGAAACGTAATTTCAGCGTACGGGTTTGACGGCGTGCAGAGAGCCTGTTTGGCAGTAATTGGAGGTTGATCCTGCGTTTAACCGTAAAATCATCTTCAGCGATGCGACGCAATTTGGACGGACGGCTTTGTTAGGAGAAGGACGTAATTCTCCTGTTCCGGAATTCCACTGGAACAGCGGCATGGCACACTCCATCTCGAAGAAAAACGACGAGTTGAGCTATGGCTGGATTATCAGTATTTAGGACCGATGTGGGAGATTGAAGCGTTTGGGGAACATAATTATTCGGTGCCTGAAACTAATTTTGCATGGCGATGGGAACTTGAGAGTCGTATGTTCATTTGAACTCTTGGAGTGGATGTTCCATTTGCAATTTCCGAGGTTATCGATTTACATTCGTTGTTGAATGTGAATGTTTACTCTATGGATGTTTGAAACAAAAGGATGTTTATGAATGCAGAGTAGTGAAAAAACAATTGACATACTCTTATCCGGCTAGCTAATTGGACACCGAAGAAACCAATCCTTCTTTGATTCAGCTAGGGGCATATGGACATTTTATTATGGCACATTCTATCTCAAAAAAACAAAGAGTTGGCTATGGCTGGATTATCAGTATTTAGGAACGATTTGGGAGATTGGAGCGTTTGGGAAACATCATTTTTGGTGCCTGAAAGTTATTTGCATGGCGATGGGAACTTGAGAGTCGCAGGTTCATTTGAACTCTTGGAGTGGATGTTCCATTCGCAATTTCCGAGGTTATTGATTTACATTCGTTGTTGAATGCCAACGTTTGCTGTATGGATATTTGAAACAAAAGGATGTTTATGAATGCACAGTAGCGTAAAAACAGTTTACATAACTCTGATCCGGCTTATTCTTCATTTTGTTTGACGCAGCTAGGTGTTATGGCACACTCTATCTCGAAAAAAACGACGAGTTGAGCTATGGCTGGATTATCAGTATTTACGACCGATTTAGGAGATTGGAGCGTTTGGGAAATATATAATTATTTGGTGCCTGAAAGTAATTTTGCATGGTGATGCGAATTTGAGAGTCGTATGTTCATTTGAACTCTTTTGAGTGGATGTTCCATTTGCAATTTCGCGTTTATAGATTTACATTCGTTGTTGAATGCGAACGTTTGCTGTATTTAGGTTTTGAATTGAGGGATGTTCATGAATGGAGGGAACTGAAAAAATAAAAGACGTAACTCTAATCCGGCTGGTAGAACAAGGAAGAAACCAATTGTTGTTCGTCTTTGATTCAGCCGGGAGGATATAGACATTTTGTTATGGCACACTCTATCTCGAAAAAAAACCACAAGTTGAAACTATAGCTGAAAATCAGTATTTAGGACCGATGTGTATATTTGAGCTTTTGGGAATATAATTATTCGGTGTCTGAAACTAATTTTGCACGGCGATGGAAACTGAGAGTCGTATGTTCCATTTGCAATTTCGAGTTTATTGATTTACATTCGATGTTGAATGGGAACGTTTGCTGTATGGATGTTAGAAACAGAAGGATATTCATGAATGAATGCAGGGATCAGAAAAAACAGTTGACATAACTCTTATCTGTTAATAGTGATAATACCCGGTTTTTGATTCATTCTCGAGAATGGAAATATTTGTAATATTCTTCGTTGCACTAAAAAAGTGAATCTTACCTCTTCCTCTATTATGCTATTCGTGGTATAGGTATTTTTGGGTGAATTAAGTAATATTGAATACTCTTCATACTCTTCACATTGAAGTTACTCAATCAAGACCTACCTACAACCTTGAACATAAGAATTGTCAACTCTGAGTTATCCATTGAATAGGGATGTTGACTACTTTTTGGAATTTATTTTATTTTATAGATAAACCCTATACAAACACGAACAAATTACTTTTTCCTTAAAAATATAGTAGTTGCCAATAAAAATGAGTAAATGAAAAGACAATTCAAAATTCCCGCGGAAATGCTCAATTTTGTCACGTTCTGAGGATTACGTCATAATACAGTGAACATACTTTGACTTCTGTCAAAGCGAACTGATTTTGCCCGATCTCTTGTGGAAAGGTTCAATCTAAGCCTTCAAAATGAATACGTCGGTCTGTAAATGCTGAATGAGGTGCTTCTTTTATTTGTAATAATAAATATGAGTTAAAAGTCTGCTACTTACAAAGACAATTTCACGTTTTTAAGCTCCGCTGCACAAAAATCCTTGTTTTCAGCAAAGAAACTTGCGACCATAAGGGAATTTATCTTCGGTAAAAGTTACTACTATTACCCTTGATGAATCCTATCTCCATTATAAAGAAAATTGTAGATTATCGTTCTTGTAACGAACTAGGTATTCTGTTCTCTTTCAGCTTTCAACTTCGTAAGTTCGAATCATGGATATGATATATTATATATTTACTATGGTTCAAGTCACAGAACCGTGGGTTTCACAAAGCTTGATTGGCAATCAAATCGTTTATTGAAGTAAGTCGATGGTTTATGTCAAAAATGAACTGAAAATTGCAGAGAAATGATGACATTTCAATAATCAAGGTGATTTGAGTTTTGAGGAACCCGGCCTATGAATGTATTTTATTGATCTGAGTACCGAACATTCGAATTTGCAATGACAATACGGATAGTTTGACGTCACTATACGGATTACCTCTGATTTTGGCGTTCGCAGTCACGTGATAGTTGATAATAAATAACATAATTTAAATCAGCTTTATTTAATTCAACGAGAATAATAAGATCACTAAAATGGTTTTTTAGGATTGCAAAAATTTTCTATGAGGAAAACCTCAATTTATATGAATTCGTAACATGAGTCAACATCCCTATTAGTGGTTGAGATGATAAATTTTTCAACACCCTATTAGTGGTTGAGATGATCAAATTTTTCAATGCTTTTTCGAGCGATTGATTCAAATGATTTTTTTAGGTTTCCATTAGGTCAGGCGCAGTTATATTTTGTGCATGCATAATCATTATATTCACGATTCTATACCGTATGACTGAAAATGTTCCGTTTTAAATTCTATTCAAAATATGTGTCTGTCTATCAAATTATAACGTTGTATTCCATGAAGCCAAATGAACTACGAAAAAACCTTTTATGAATTATTGAAGAAATTAATCGAATCATTTTAAATATAACAAATTTCCATTTGGGTATATGTGATCATTGATACCTTTTAAAGACTGTTTTCTAATACTCAGAAACTCATTTTTTTTTTCAAAGTGTTACTTCCTCAGAAGTTAGACTCAAAATAGTTATAATTCGAATTCGGAACCTGTAAGGATGAATGATACACCCCGGTGATGTTAGCTCCCGGCCAACCAGCTCCAAGCGCGCCTATTCCACCACGGTCGATGAGGTCGCCCGGCGTCAGCTGATTTGTTTTACGGTTAATTCTGAGGAATGCTACATCGGAAGTGATCGAATTCATACCGCAAGCAAAGAATTGAACAATTCAAATATATTTAAACTTCCTTTTATTCAATTTCTATCACATTAGGGGAAAAATCGGTATTTACTCGTACGAAACAATTTATTGAAGTTTCATTAGTTTGAGATATACGGCCAAGAATTCTTATGAATGGAATGGACTAGGCATCATTCAACGTACTTTGGAGTAAATTTTCAATCATTTCTACCCCAGCTCCAAAGATCGAACTTGGGGTTTTCAAGTTTTACGGTTAGCACGATCGAATAATATTTTTTTTGTATTTCGAATGTCCGGCCAAAAAGTCCGGTGGATGATATAGTTAGGACATTAAATAAACTATTTCTAGAAAAAATGTTGTTCGTTTCTGAAAACCTCATACCCCCAGCTCCAAGGATAAAACGTCTCGAACTAGATATGACAACATTTCTTTTTTTTGTGCTTGTTTCGGGAACCCGGCCAAAAATTCCGTTAAATGGTTTTCATCGTATATGATATGAGTTATATTGGAGAAAAATTCCGTTAGATTCTGAGAATCCTGCAACCCTATATGTGAGGATCGTTCTCAACACTGTTTAGTTGCGCTGTTGACTCGATGGCAAAAATCCATTTTTTCTTCTATTTGGGATGTCCGGCCAAGAATTCTGAAAAGTGGATTCGATAGAGCATTATACAAATTACGTCTGACATAATTTTCAATCGATTCCTTGCTCCACACAACCCCAGCTCCAAGGATCGAACTTGGGGTTTTCAAGTTTTACTGTTAACACGATCGAATAATATTTTTTTTTTATTTCGAATGTCCGGCCAAAAAGTCTAGTAGATGATATCGTTAGGACATTATATAAGCTATCGCAAAAAAAAGTTTCGTTCGTTTCTGAGAACCCCATACCCCTAGCTCCAAGGATAAAAGCCGACGCTCTCTCGTCTCGAACTAGATATGACAACATTTCTTTTTTTTTGTGCTTGTTTCGGAAACCCGGCCAAAATTGTGTTAAATGGTTTTCATCGTGTATGATATGAGAACATTGGAGAAAAAATTCGTTAGATTCTGAGAACCCTGCAACCCTAGATGTGAGGATCGTTTCAACACTGTTTAGTTTCGCTGTTGACTCGATGGCAAAAATCCATTTTTTTTCTATTTGGGATGTCCGGCCAAAAATTCTGAAAAGTGGATTCGATAGAGCATTATACAAATTACGTCTGACATAATTTTCATTCGATTCCTTGCACCACACACCCCCAGCTCCAAGGATCGAACATGAGATGTTCAAGTTTTACTGTTAACAATATGGGATAAATTTTTTTTTTGTATTTCGAATGTCCGGCCAAGAAGTCCGGTGGATGATATAGTTAGGACATTATATAAGCTATTTCCAGACAAAATGTTGTTCGTTTCTGAGAACCCCATACCCCTAGCTCCAAGGATAAAAGCCGACGCTCTCTCGTCTCGAACTTGATATGACAACATTTCTTTTTTTGTGCTTGTTTCGGGAACCCGGCCAAAAATTGTGTTAAATGGTTCTCATCGTGTATGATATGAGTTATATTGGAGAAAAAATTCGTTAGATTCTGAGAACCCTGCAACCCTAGATGTGAGGATCGTTTCAACACTGTTTAGTTTCGCTGTTGACTCGATGGCAAAAATTCATTTTTTTTTATTTGGGATGTCCGGCCAAAAATTCTGAAAAGTGGATTCGATAGAGCATTATACAAATTACGTCTGACATAATTTTCATTCGATTCCTTGCACCACACACCCCCAGCTCCAAGGATCGAACATGAGATGTTCAAGTTTTACTGTTAACAATATGGGATAAATTTTTTTTTTGTATTTCGAATGTCCGGCCAAGAAGTCCGGTGGATGATATAGTTAGGACATTATATAAACTATTTCCAGACAAAATGTTGTTCGTTTCTGAAAACCCCATACCCCCAGCTCCAAGGATAAAACACACTCTCTCGTCTCGAACTAGAAATGACAACATTTCTTTTTTTTTGTGCTTGTTTCGGGAGCCCGGCCAAAAATTCCGTTAAATGGTTTTCATCGTATATGATATGAGTTATATTGGAGAAAAATTTCGTTAGATTCTGAGAACCCTGCAACCCTATATGTGAGGATCGTTCTCAACACTGTTTAGTTTCGCTGTTGACTCGATGGCAAAAATCCATTTTTTCTTCTATTTGGGATGTCCGGCCAAAAATTCTGAAAAGTGGATTCGATAGAGCATTATACAAATTACGTCTGACATAATTTTCAATCAATTCCTTGCACCACACACCCCAGCTCCAAGCATCGAACTTGGGGTTTTCAAGTTTTACTGTTAACACGATCGAATAATATTTTTTTTGTATTTCGAATGTCCGGCCAAAAAGTCTAGTTGATGATATCGTTAGGACATTATATGAGCTATCACGAAAATGAGTTTCGTTCGTTTCTGAGCACCCCATACCCCCAGCTCCAAGGATAAAAGCCGACGCTCTCTCGTCTCGAACTTGATATGACAACATGTCTTTTTTTGTGCTTGTTTCGGGAACCCGGCCAAAAATTGTGTTAAATGGTTCTCATCGTGTATAATATGAGTTATATTGGAAAAAAAATTCGTTAGATTCTGAGAACCCTGCAACCCTAGATGTGAGGATCGTTTCAACACTGTTTAGTTTCGCTGTTGACTCGATGGCAAAAATCATTTTTTTCTTCTATTTGGGATGTCCGGCCAAAAATTCTGAAAACTGAATCCGATAGAACATTATACAAATTACGTCTGACATAATTTTCATTCGATTTCTTGCACCACACACCCCCAGCTCCAAGGATCGAACTTGGGGTTTTCAAGTTTTACTGTTGAATTCGATAACACAGTGCACCTTCAGCTCCCAAGGTGAAATTCGCCCTAGCAAGTGATGTATCTTCGTTTTTCTCCCGTTTTCCTCTTGCAAAAACTGAAATCAGTTTTCCGATCTTTCGTTACCGAGATATAGACAGTTCAAAGTGCCCTGCTGGTGTGACGTTAAACCACAAACGGATCTTGCCGACATGTGTCATTCGAAAGGTCTCTTTTTGCACAACAATCTGTTTATTTTGCCCATTTATACATTGAAAGATTTTTGAAAAAAAAATATTTTCTTGTCCCGCCCTAGCAAGTGAGGTATCTGCGTTTTGCCCCTGTTTTGCTCCTTTCAAAACTGAAATCAGTTCATTCTACTCATTTATCCCATATTGTTAACAGTAAAACTTGAAAACCCCAAGTTCGATTCTTGGAGCTGGGGGTGTGTGGTGCAAGGAATCGAATGAAAATTATGTCAGACGTAATTTGTATAATGCTCTATCGAATCCACTTTTCAGAATTTTTGGCCGGACATCCCAAATAGAAGAAAAAAAGGATTTTTGCCATCGAGTCAACAGTGAAACTAAACAGTGTTGAGAACGATCCTCACATATAGGGTTGCAGGGTTCTCAGAATCTAACGAATTTTTTCTCCAATATAACTTATATCATTTACGATGAAAACCATTTAACGGAATTTTTGGCCGGGTTCCCGAAACAAGCACAAAAAAAGAAATGTTGTCATATCTAGTTCGAGACGAGAGAGTGTCGGCTTTTATCCTTGGAGCTGGGGGTATCGGGTTCTCAGAAACGAACAACATTTTTTCTGGAAATAGTTTATATAATGTCCTAACTATATCATCTACCGGACTTTTTGGCCGGACATTCGAAATACAAAAAAAAAATTTATCCCATATTGTTTTAACAGTAAAACTTGAACATCTCATGTTCGATCCTTGGAGCTGGGGGTGTGTGGTGCAAGGAATCGAATGAAAATTATGTCAGACGTAATTTGTATAATGCTCTATCGAATCACTTTTCAGAATTTTTGGCCGGACATCCCAAATAGAAAAAAAAATGGATTTTTGCCATCGAGTCAACAGCGAAACTAAACAGTGTTGAGAACGATCCTCACATATAGGGTTGCAGTGTTCTCAGAATTCAACGAAATTTTTCCTCAATATAACTTATATTATACACGATGAAAACCATTCAACGGAATTCTTGGCCGGTTTACCGAAACAAGCACAAAAAAGGAAATCTTGTCATATCGAGTCCGAGACGAGACAGCGTCGGCTTTTATCCTTGGAGCTGAGGGTATGGGGTTTTCAGAAACGAACAAAACTCTTTTCCTGATAGCTCATATAATGTCCTAACGATATCATCTACTAGACTTTTCGGCCGGACATTCGAAATACAAAAAAAATATATTCGATCGTGTTAACAGTAAAACTTGAAAACCCCAAGTTCGATCCTTGGAGCTGTGGGTGTGTGGTGCAAGGAATCCATTGAAGATTATGTCAGACGTAATTTGTCTAATTCTCTATCGAATAAACTCTTCAGAATTTTTGGCCGGTCATCCCAAATAGAAGAAAAAATGGATTTTTGCCATCGAGTCAACAGCGAAACTAAACAGTGTTGAGAACGATCCCCACATTTAGGGTTGCAGGGTTCTCAGAATCTAACGAAATTTTTCTTCAATATAACTCATGTCATACACGATGAAAACCATTCAACGGAATTTTTGGCCGGGTTTCCGAAACAAACAACAGAAACAAAGAAAATATAGTCATATCGAGTCCGAGACGAGAGAGCGTCGGCTTTTATCCTTGGAGCTGGGGGTATGGGGTTCTCTGAAACGAACGAAACTTTTTTTCGTGATAGCTCATATAATGTCCTAACGATATCATCTACTAGACTTTTTGGCCGGACATTTGAAATACAAAAAAAATATTATTCGATCGTGTTAACAGTAAAACTTGAAAACCCCAAGTTCGATCCTTGCAGCTGGGGGTGTGTGGTGCAAGGAATCGAATGAAAATTATGTCAGACGTAATTTGTATAATGCTCTATCGAATACACTTTTCAGAATTTTCGGCCGGACATCCCAAATAGAAGAAAAAATGGATTTTTGCCATCGAGTCAACAGCGAAACTAAACAGTGTTGAGAACGATCCCCACATTTAGGGTTGCAGGGTTCTCAGAATCTAACGAATTTTTCTCCAATATAACTCATATCATACACGATGAAAACCTTTTAACACAATTTTTGGCCGGGTTCCCGAAACTAGCACAAAAAAAGAAATGTCGTCATATCTAGTTCGAGACGAGAGAGCGTCGGCTTTTATCCTTGGAGCTGGGGGTATGGGGTTCTCAGAAACGAACGAAACTTTTTTTCGTGATAGCTCATATAATGTCCTAACGATATCATCTACAAGACTTTTTGGCCGGACATTTGAAATACAAAAAAAATATTATTCGATCGTGTTAACAGTAAAACTTGAAAACCCCAAGTTCGATCCTTGGAGCTGGGGTGTGTGGTGCAAGGAATCGAATGAAAATTATGTCAGACGTAATTTGTATAATGCTCTATCGAATCCACTTTTCAGAATTATTGGCCGGACATCCCAAATAGAAGAAAAAATGAATTTTTGCCTTCGAGTCAACAGCGAAACTAAACAGTGTTGAGAACGATCCTCACATATAGGGTTGCAGGGTTCTCAGAATCTAACGAAATTTTTCTCCAATATAACTCATATCATTTACGATGAAAACCATTTAACGGAATTTTTGGCCGGGTTCCCGAAACAAGCACAAAAAATGAAATGTTGTCATATCTAGTTCTAGACGAGAGAGTGTCGGCTTTTATCCTTGGAGCTGGGGGTATGGGGTTCTCAGAAACGAACAAAATTTTTCTGGAAATAGTTTATATAATGTCCTAACTATATCATCCACCGGACTTTTTGGCCGGACATTCGAAATACAAAAAAAATATTATTCGATCGTGCTAACCGTAAAACTTGAAAACCCAAGTTCGATCTTTGGAGCTGGGGTAGAAATGATTGAAAATTTACTCCAAAGTACGTTGAATGAAGCCTAGTCCATTCCATTCATCAGAATTCTTGGCCGGATATCTCAAACTAATGAAACTTCAATAAATTGTTTCGTACGAGTAGATACCGATTTTTCCCCTAATGTGATAGAAATTGAATAAAAGGAAGTTTAAATATATTTGAATTGTTCAATTCTTTGCTTGCGGTATGAATTTGATCACTTCCGATGTAGCATTCCTCAGAATTAACCGTAAAATAAATCAGCCGACGCCGGGCGACCTCATCGACCGTGGTGGAATAGGCGCGCTTGGAGCTGGTTGGCCGGGAGCTAACATCACCGGGGTGAATGATACGACGTCATCAAATAAATAAGGTTAACAAGCGAAAGGAACAACAAACGTCACTCATATTACAAATAATACCCGCTGACAACCAGTAGTGGTTTCGTAAAAAACACGAGAACTAAGACCGCGATTGGCACATATTTTCCGGTTCACTCCCACGAGTACCAATAACCAAGATGTTATATATTAAAAAAACTAAGTAGTGTTCTAGCGCGTCCCACTATAAGATCATTCCGGGGGCGGGAGATTCCAGTTTCTTTGCGGAAAAACTAGTTCGCCCCCGCGCTATGCAAATTGGACAAACAACAATCGACAAACCTGCAAATAGCGTAATATTGCGTTTTATTCATCAAGTCATCGCCGTTCTCAATCTGTTGCTTCTGTTGGTGTGTTGAGTGGTTCGCGATGTCTTCAGAATAACGCAATTGTGTTTTCGGTTCGGCTTCTTGGGTCCAGTGGCGCTTTCTACGTCATTCATGATGACCCTTGAATGCAGATTTCGTGAGTGCGTCATGAATAAATCGCTTTGTGACACTGGAAGTGATCGACGACTTCTTTTGAAATACTTCAGTCATTTGGTGTCGTAGAAGGTAATCTCCCACTCTTTTTTTCATGGTGGTAATATTGGTGACATTGAATGGTTTCATTTTTCTGTTAAGTTATGCAACATCCGCGTGGGGGTTCCTGAACATACCTTTCGGTTATATAAAACTTACCTGAAAATAACTCATTATGAAATAAATTGAAGAAGATGCGATGGCTCATAAAAATGCTATCTAAAATAAATTTTCATTGGAAGTAAAGTGTTTTTCAGCAGAATCAAATTCTCAGAACTTTTTCTGCATACATTAAAATCTGATTGTGAATAGTATTGACTAGTCTTTATTTTGTCTTTGATGAATTCAGTTTTAGATGTTTTTCTGAAAAAATTGAGATGGATATGTGTATACAAGAATAACTTAACCTTTCATTATTCTAATATGTTCGAATAGGGTGAACTTTCAGTAGGCGAATTCGGTTTCTCACATCCCTGAACCACCATGGTTATTATTACAGAACTATAGTTGAATGTTGCTATTTTGGTATTACCTTCAAACTTTCAATAAATATCGATTGAGAATTCGAGGAGACACCAATTTCGTCGAAATTATATATTTGATAGTCATTGACATAATTTCATCTCATTTTTGCATCAATTTTGGTTATATCATCCTGCTTTCTCTCACTCATACATTCTCATTATACGGGTCATTGAGACATTCATACTAAAAATGATTTAGAGAAATGGTTTAGGCAATTTTATTCCATATAAACAAAGGAAGAACAAAAAGTATTAGTTATCTGTGAAGATAACCAATTGTTTATCACCTCGGTATATATATGAATATATACCGATGTTATAAACTATTGGTGCTATCTAGGGTTTTCATCCTTGTCCCAATATTTCAGAGTGTTTTATTTTTATTTGAGTCCTCAGGTTATCATTCTGAAAACGGCATCATTAGATATTTGGCACGAGATTTTGCAGTAGTGTCAATAAGTGTATATGTTCACCTAAGGATAGCGACTGCACATATAATTGCGTATTTTTTTCGATTTTGTTCTGTTTCATATTCGTTAGAAGTTTTCTATTGGTTGGTAAACCCTTAAATGATTTATATATTTAGGTTAAAACCTATGTCAATCACTGTTCGATGTAATATTATTGACACAGTTATTGACATATGGTTTAAACTTAATATATTAATCATTGAAAGGTTTACTTACATCAATTAAATATTCCTTGAAACCTTCCAAAAAATACAAAACTGCTAACGAATATGAAACATAAAAAAATCGGAAAATATACGCAATTGTATGCAGTCGCTATCCTTAAGTAAACTCTAACATATACCTACACTTATTGACACTACTGCAAAATCTCACGCCAAATATCTAATGATGCCATTTTTAGGATGATAACCTGACAAAATTGAACATGACCCAAATAGAAATAAAACATTCTGAAATATGTACAGACAGATGAAAAAACCTTAGATAGCACCAATAGTTCCTTACATCGGTTTATATGTGCCTACTATCAGGGTGTCAACAACTGAACCTCTCATCTAATATTGTATTCAGTTTTGAGTATGAATCTAAAAGTTGACACTGTTATTGAATATGCTGAAATACGCTGTTCGAAGTGTCCTTCATTTAGAAGAATATACACAGAGTTTTCCACAATGATTTTTTAGAACTTGCCTTCATTTCGTTCTTGAAGGTTTTTATTTCTGTGTAATATATATTTTTGTGAAACAATATTCTCCCTTTTATTATTTCGATAGAAGTGATGCATCTGTGAATAGATAACTCATATTTTTATAACGTATTTAGTTCAGAAAGTAACTTTGAGAGTTGGCACTGTTGGATGAACAACAAACCACAAACCTGCAAATAGCGTAATATTGCGTTTTATTCATCAAGTCATCGCCGTTCTCAATCTGTTGCTTCTATTGGTGTGTTGAGTGGTTCGCGATGTGTTCAGGATAACGTGATTGTGTTTTGTTTGGCGCCTTCGACGTCATTCATTATGACCCTTAAATGCATATTTAGCGAGTGCGTCACGAATAAATTGCTGTGTGACACTGGAGATCGACGAGTTCTTTCGAAATACTTCGTTTATTTGGTTTCGTAGGAGGTTAACTCCCACTTTTTTTTCGTGGTGGTAGTATTTATCTCTTGTGGTGACATTGAAAGTTTCATTTTTCTGTTGGTTACGTTAGTTATGTCACATCCGCGTAGGGGTTCCTGAATACATCATTCGTTTATATAAAACTTTCCTGAAAATAAATCATTATGAAATAAACCGAAAGGATGGAACGCAATGAAAAAGGGTAGATATTTTCAAAATACACAGGTGTTCTCCAGAATCAAATTCTCGGAACTTCTTCCGGCATAAATTCAATATTGCAAGTTAATACTATTGACAAGTCTTCATTTTGTTTTCGATGAACTTACTTTTTGTACATTTTTCTGGGAAAATTTAAGCTTTGCATTATTTTGATAAACGATTTGTGATAACAAATATCATATTCCTAAATCAAATTGATCTCCATTTGACGTTATTCTCCGTTTGTACATTTTTTCGAGTAGTCAATGACAATCCTTGGTTCTAACATTAAGAATGGTACAGCCATAAGAGGGCATTCGAGTTCAACTGACATAAGATACTTTATAAGTTGAACAAAATATGAGATACGTTCCAATTCATTCTCTTTTAGGTGGTTCTTAGGGAATAAAACAATCCGCAATAACAATGGGAGCGAGTGGAACAAATTGCCTTTGGTTTGAACGAGGCAGATCTCAAGTTTTCCATTATTTAGACTTTTCACGAACACAGCTTATACATGCCTTAGTTCACCGACTTCACAATACTATTAGCTGGTAATGAAATATGTAGAAATTTTCCACGATCAACATCTTAAGGGATGCTGGATGATGCAATAAGCTATTTTAGAAGGCAGTAAATGTAGCATAATGGGTATAAACCACAATGTAAATACATATAATGCATTATGACAATAAGGGAATTATTTATGAATCAAGGTGAAATTGTGACCTAAACCTCAATTTTCATACTGAAAGGAGAGAACAATATAAATTCTAGAAGAAAACGTTATTTATATATATACATACAAGAAATGAGGAATTATCATGTAAAATGTAGCAAAAATGCATGAAACCGTATGCAGCCAATTTTAAGATCATGACACACTAATTGTAATGAAAAAGCTGTATATACTGAAATATTTTCATTAGAAATTTACTGTATAGATTAACAGAATTTCCACATTCAATATCAAGATCATTTTTTTGGTTCCCTGAGCTGATTATAACGGGTGGTCCATTTAAAAATTGGAATTTAATTTTGCTATTAAAAAAAAACTGCTCAATATTTTTCAATGGTTGAACATTTATTTAAAAGGTTGGTTCATGACATTTATTTATAAAAAATAATTTCGGCCAAATGACCACCACGGCTGACTTGGCAGTAGCCTATTCGTTCCACCCAATTTTTAATACATTTTCGATTGTTTGGGGCTCTATTTCACCAATAGCAGCTTGAATTTCGGTCTTGAGGTCTTGAGTGTTTCTGGATTGTTGGCGTAACACTTATCTTTCACCGCTCCCAAAGATAATAATCCAATGGCGTCAGATCGCAGCTTCTTGATGGCCGATTCACATCAGCATTTCTGCTGATTATTCGATTTCCGAAAATGCGGCGTAAAACATCGATTGTGGCGTGTGCTGTATGGCTCGTTTCACCGTCCTGTTGGAACCAAACATCGTCCAAGTCGTCAGCTTCAATTTCTTGAAAGAACCATCGTTCAACATTGCGCGGTAGCGCTCGGCCCAAACAATCGAAAATGTATTAAAAAATTGGGTGGAACGAATAGGCTACTGCCAAGTCAGCCGTGGTGGTCATTTGGCCGAAATTATTTTTCATAAATAAATGTCATGAACCAACCTTTTAAATAAATGTTCAACCATTGAAAAATATTGAGCAGTTTTTTTTTTATAGCAAAATTAAATTCCAATTTTTAAATGGGCCACCCGTTACTACATAATACATACTTGGATTGGTATTCTTTCGAAGAAATCTGTGTATAGATTAAGAAACTCAAAGTCGATGGTCATTTGCGTGCCATAAAAGAAGTGTGATTATTATTTTTCATTTCTTAGGAACTTTATAGGTTTTCACTCCCAGTCTCTGAAACATAAATAATTAAAAAATGTTTGATTAAGGTGAAGTGCTCCTGCGAAAATCTTTGCACTTATTTGTCAGGAGCAAATTGGTCTTGAAAAAAATTGTTGCCTAACAGTAAAACTGAAAAATGAAACAAATTTAAAGGATATTGTAACGTTTCGGTGGCTATATCAGACACCTTCTTCGGACAAACTCTAAAATTCTTCAGAATTGTGTTTTCATTTGTAATCTGATTGACATTGATAGTTGTCAATCTATAGAGATGTTGATTTATTTGATTTTGAAATTTCCTGATGTCACTTCCTTCCTCAATAAATCAATCCAAATACGATCTATTCCAACAGAACAATTTGCCAAATTATTCACTTCATCCAACAATTTAATTTAATTTGGCAAATTGTTCTGTTGGAATAGATCGTATTTGGATTGATTTATTGAGGAAGGAAGTGACATCAGGAAATTTCAAAATCAAATAAATCAACATCTCTATAGATTGACAACTATCAATGTCAATCAGATTACAAATGAGAAAACACAATTCTGAAGAATTTTAGAGTTTGTCCGAAGAAGGTGTCTGATATAGCCACCGAAACGTTACAATATCCTTTAAATTTGTTTCATTTTTCAGTTTTACTGTTAGGCAACAATTTTTTTCAAGACCAATTTTCTCCTGACAAATAAGTGCAAAGATTTTCGCAGGAGCACTTCACCTTAATCAAACATTTTTAATTATTTATGTTTCAGAGACTGGGAGTGAAAACCTATAAGTTCCTAAGAAATGCAGAATCCTCCCAGAATATATTTCAATCGATATTATTTTTCATTTCAACACTTATTTGTCACTTTATCCCACACTCGATCTTTCATATAAATCGGTATACATATTTCAATTCAAAAGTCATATCTTCAAATTTCAAATATCATATAATGGGGTAAAACATTCCTGGGGATTTTGGGCTTTGCTTCGAAGAATCCTAGTGATACCGCTATACTATAAGTATAAGTTATGGTTATTAATTTAAGTTTTGCTGAACTTCGACTCAATTCAAGCTTTAATTTAGGCCATTTTTTGATATCAACGATGTTTTATGCGGTTTGAGTTTAATGTAGAAGGAATTAAATCTTCTTTAGGGATAATAACTCAAATATTCATTGGTTGGCACAATATTACTAAATCAGTTAGGTAGTCTGATTTCTGCAAAATTGAGTATAATTATTTAAACGAATACAACTTCAATCCTATAAATAATTCGATTTCTCACAAATGCCACACATAGTCAATTCTATTTTTATGTTTTTTCTACACACCTCACAGTATTCAACTGAGCACTTGAATGTTACATTTTCAATGATTTTATTACATTCGCATGATCGGATTCCAGCTCTGAGATCTTCAGTGAAGTTGATAATTTAGGTTCATTTTTTGGAAATCTAAGAAAGTGTCCAAATTTGAGTTCCCTTCGAAAGGGTCCATATGCTTTAAAACGACTCTTCAAATGATTGCCCATTTTTGAGCGCTCGTTCCACTTAAACGAGTGCTATATCGTTTTACCCAAATATCTGTAATTTTCGAATTTTGAGCCGAAAATGGTCTCAAACGATAGAGTTTAACTCCCTGATGACGGCCGTCCTTTAGCACAATAACCTTCGAAAGGATTGTCCTAAAGACTTGAAATTTTCAGGATGAGTACGGGTCCCAAATGAATCGATTAAGATCGTTAAACAGAAAAATCGTACAGGGTGTTCCATAAAATATGGCCATTCAAAATTTTTGTTTCTCAATATCTCAGAAAAAACGGAATCAATCGAAATGAAAGGTTACGGCCAAATGCAAGTTGCTCATAACAAGCCCCATGCAATTTTGTGGCCATAGTGTGAACAGAACCACAGCAAATTCAATTGGAATATTGAAAAGAAGAAACTTCATATTTCCACAAGAAGATGTTCGATTCGAGTGAAATTTATTTTGTGAATGAAAATAGATATACTATACACGATTTTGTGGCCATGAACCATAGAAAATTCAATTGGAATATTGAAGAAAGAATCTTTATATTTCCATATCAGAATATCCGATTCAGGTGAAACTCATTTTGTGAACGAAAACTGATATGAATGTTCATGCAAAATTTCAAGGATGGCATCATCAAAACCATAGGATTAAATTTCTAAATTTATGTTCTTTACGAATTTTCATTTTCTGAATAATTCCAGAATATAATTTCGATTGTGCTGATATTCTGCATTTATATAAGCGGTATCAATCTCAAGTTCGATATTAAATTTTGAGGTAACAGTCTTATGGCCACACCAATGAACGAGCGCTCAAAAGCTCCTGCTCAGGGCTTTTATTCATGTTTTTCGAAGGCATGTCCTGCAACCTTGAATAATGACTTCTTCATGCATGACAAATGCGTGTTATGAATGGTATCTCACTATACACAACTTCATTAGTTCGAATAATGCATCCGATTTCAAATCTGTGTTCATTGTTTCAGAGTCCAACCATAGAAGTGAAACTGGCTGCGGGTATTGGCAGCTCCAATTAGATAGAGATCTCGTTGATACCATTTCCGCCATCTACCCGGAGTGGTTCAAACACAACATGGCTGAAAGCGGGGGTTCCTCCCAGGCCCCGAGGGAGACCTCCCCAAAGGCTGTTATTGACACATCGCCTTTGCATATCAACCAAAACAAAGAATGTGAGTATTTGTTGACGTCGAATTCTTGGTAATGGAGAATTTATTGAAATATTATTGGTCTTTTCCTTCATTTTCTCCGCTATTTTTCAACCTTCGAGTCAGCACGCCAACAGGCAATTTTGCCTCGTTTCAAATATTTTCAATAGTGACGATAGTTGTTTCTTCGGAATGTCTGGCGTGTGCTGATCGAAACGTTGATATTAGAGAAGAAAAGATGAAAATCATCTATTATAACATTTCAATAATGTGTGATTACTGAATAACAATTTTTTTTGAGAAACTCATCTATTAAAGAACGATTTTTGGAAACATCTTATTTTACTATAAGTAATAGCTCTACTTGCACATTGTAGATCTGATCTTGTTTTAAACGTCGAGGGGAAGACGTCTACAATTTTTTGACTTTGTGAAAATCACATTGTACACTTCGTAGGAAAAAAGATTTCATCTTGTAGCCATCCGCTAATTCTCCAATTCCTGAATGGCTGTATGTGTAAAATCTATATGTAGAAACTTGAGAATTTGAAAATAATTCAAAAGAGTCGAATTCCAACAATATTTTCGGTATTATTCTATTATTCAATCAGTATTTTCGCGAGAAAGATATTTCAGTGACCAGCGTTGTTAATTGGGATCTTTTTGAGTTGCGAGTTGCTTGTGTGACATTATGACTCGTTCTTCCATTCACTATTATAAGAATTCAGTGGAATGATTACTCGCATGAGTAATTATTTCATCGGTTCCAAGTATAATTTGATTTGAAGAAATATGAAAAGAGGTAGGGATAAGGTTCAAAATGGATGGAAGAATTAAATTTTCTGCTACAACTGCTTGTGATCCTGATACATTTTCCTTAATTTCAATCAATAAAAGAAGAAAATATTTTTGCTGGGCAACATAGATTACTCAACTTTCAAACTCTTGACACGGGTTACCTTGAATTTCAGTATGAAAATCTAGCTTGAGATGGAATTAACCGAAATACAAAATTGATTTCTTCTACGCGCGTACGAAAAGTATCATTTTTCTGTACGCGTTTCAGTTTGCCAAAGTAATACTTTCCCGCATTGTGCGGAAAAAATATTTATGCATAAATTTTGTTGTTGTTGAAGGAAAGGGTATAGCCGGGTTTCAATGGTAAATCTGCCCCCGCGGCCTTTTCGATTCATATTGAGGGGATCAATTAGGCATTGAATGAAAATAATTCAGCCAACTTTTCAGCTCTTTATCTCTAGCCATTTTTGAGATTTCTGTGAAAAACACTTTTTTCGATTTTATTTTTTTTCTCTTGTGATATCCAAAATTTTCGAATGGTGATTTTTTCTGTCAATTCTTTGCTATTGAAGGAATAGACGTATAATTTTTTTATAAATTCAGCTGCAAAATCTATTTTTAAGAAAAAAAATGAAGTTTTTGTCATTTGTTTTTCGGTGTTCTTAAAAAGTGTCCACCGCCATTTTTTGACATGAAATGTCTTCTTTGGCCCTTTATACCCTGGAATTTTTTCACATTTTTAAAATTGGTGGAACATTTTGAAAAAAAATTAAAACTGTTTGAATTTTAGGATTCAAAGATATCCATCAAATTTTGGTACCGTTGTATTCATATTGGCTTCCTGAACAATATTAGTGAAAAAAACAATTGGCGATCTGTTTTAGTTTGGGAGATATGGGCCCCCAAGTCCGAAAAATATTTCACCTGAAAGTCACTTTTCTCACTACAGAACACTGAATTACCGCTTTATTGAGTTTAAAGCCTCTCTGAACATTTTAACATGAAGATTTGATTCATTTTATTTCAGATATATCCAATAATTGTTGCAAAAACATCGAAAAAATTCTACGGAAAGCCCGCCGTTCCTTATGGTAAGTTTGGCACTACCGCGAATTATTTCGCGCGAATATGACACGATGCATACCGGTAAATCCCGCTATCATTTCCTAATGGCACTTGCTGAAAGACGCGGTAGTGCCAAACTTACCATAAGGAACGGCGGGCTTTCCGTAGAATTTTTTCGATGTTTTTGCAACAATTATTGGATATATCTGAAATAAAATGAATCAAATCTTCATGTTAAAATGTTCAGAGAGGCTTTAAACTCAATAAAGCGGTAATTCAGTGTTTCTGTAGAGAGAAAAGTGACTTTCAGGTGAAATATTTTTCGGACTTTGGGGGCCCATATCTCCCAAACTAAAACAGATCGCCAATTGTTTTTTTCACTAATATTGTTCAGGAAGCCAATATGAATACAACGGTACCAAAATTTGATGGATATCTGTTGAATCCTAAAATTCAAACAGTTTTAATTTTTTTTCAAAATGTTCCACCAATTTTAAAAATGTGAAAAAATTCCAGGGTATAAAGGGCCAAAGAAGACATTTTATGTCAAAAAATGGCGGTGGACACTTTTTAAGAACACCGAAAAACAAATGACAAAAACTTTATTTTTTTTCTTAAAAATAGATTTGCAGCTGAAATTCATAAAAAAATTATACGTCTATTCCTTCAATAGCAAAGAATCGACAGAAAAAATCACCATTCGAAATTTTGGATATCACAAGAGAAAAAAAATAAAATCGAAAAAAGTGTTTTTCACAGAAATCTCAAAAATGGCTAGAGATAAAAAGCTGAAAAGTTGGCTGAATTATTTTCATTCAATGCCTAATCGATCCCCTCAATATGAATCGAAAAGGCCGCGGGGGCAGATTTACCATTGAAACCCGGCTATACCCTTTCATCGATATTTTAAAACGGCTGATTATTTTGCTTTAGGAGACTCTCACAAATGTTTCATTTCCCCATTTTCAAATATTTATTTCCGATATCTTACTCACAGCTTGAACAATGCATTTTCATGATGAATTCCCAGGATAAATTTCATAAAATAACAAGACTCTTGCCGTGTCAGAGTTCACTGAGACATCCATTGAATGAACTGACAGAATTAACAGTCAGATCACAATAAATGAATAATTGCTTTTCTGTTTTTGATATACCGAACAAATAATTTGATATATCTTCAAATGTTCGCTTTTGAATGAAATAACTATTCCATTCCGCCTCAATCAAACCTTTCAGAATAAATTATTATTTTCCAATTTATTCTTGTTATAATGAGACGGTGGATGGAAAAATATTGTTTCCCGACTCGTAGCTTCAACGCACGCAAAAACTTATCGTAAATCTCCTTCGTCTAACTTTAAATGTGTGCGGAAAAAAGGGAAAAAAACCTTGCGCACTTGTTAGAAAAATACCTATTGTGCTTATAACAAAAAGTTTTATTACCCCTCTTCTCGTCTTCCCGTCGAAGTCAGTGAAACATCAGGAATTATTATGATTTAAAAACGAAACCATTCATTGGGTTAGTATTGATTCTACCTATTTGTTTTTTTTGTTGATCTCTGTTATACTCGCAGAGGTTCTATATTCCTGTTACATTATACGGTGGTAAAATCAGCAATCCCTACTTTATTTCATAACAAAACTTGTTTTCGGGATACAGTTTGATGAAATAAAATTATAAATTGAATCCTTGTTCTGTTTCCAATTTTTTTTATCTTGTATTTTTTCTTTAGGCTAATAGCTAGAAAAGCATATTCTATCACTATTTCAATAAATTGACCGTAAAACAGTAAAGATGTGAAATGTGGAAGGAATATTGAGAAAACGCCCGTGAACAATCCTCTGCGAGTACACAAAAATGGCAGAACTTCAAGTTTCTAGCTTCTAGTAATTTCATACTCGTGAAATTTGTCGCATCAATTTATCCTGTATTTCCCCCCTGCTATATTTAGGGAACGACATTTGTCCAGTCCAAAGTTCATACTGACGTCTTTGGAAAACTTCTCCTCAAGTCGTAGTAGGCATTCTAGTTGGTATCTGTTTGCTGCAATCAGTTTTAAATCATCGACCGACGTATAGAAGTTGGTTTATCAACATGTTGCGTGTGTTGCCTTTTAGGTTGAATCCCTTTCTGGAGGATTTTAAAATACTTGATAACTCATGATGAACTCAAAGAAAAAAAAACCTCTCTTGATGGACACTGTGCCAGTTTTCTTTTGGTCAAGATAAGTCGTGAACAAATTGCTCCTCTTCTTATGGGCTTGGTTGCAGATTTTAGAGTCGATTATCAGTTGTTTCTTGGATCCCATTGCACCCCTAGAGCATCCTTTCTGTTCCGATGCAATTATATTATTTCGTTCGCAATGGGAGTATATTCGACGTGTAATTCACCTGTATTTATATGTAAAATTTTCTTGACAAACGACACATGCATGGTTTGTTTTTTTTTCACTATTTTGACATGAATTGTCGTACACTGAATTCCAAGAATATTAGCCGATCCTTTCGACCCGGCAGAGCGCAGACCTAACTGTGCTCCATAGGTATCCCATGTATTCTGTTATAGAATATAAATCGGGAAGTTTCTGCAATAATTCTCCTATTCCATTTTGTTTATAACCCAGCTCCAAAATCGTTTTAAAGATGGCTTATCACAGTAGGTGCAGGCATCCGCTGGAAGATTGCAGAATAGCTTTATTTTACGCAACCTTGTGGTTAGGGAATATTAACCTTACGATAACGAAAACTGAACCTCAGAATGTTTTATTATTTCAGTTTGCATGTAATCACTATGTTATTCTCGATGTTTGATTTTTGTTGGAAAAAATGTTTATTGATATATTTTTCGAACTTGACTTGCAAGACCGTGTTCCATGGAAAATTATCTTCTTTTCAGTAATAAATGTTGCTATTCTGAAATACCTACTGAGTTTTTTGGCTACAAAACTGAAACTAGACACAATTCAAACATGACTTCTTCGTTGTGTTATCATTATTCGTACTTTATTCACTTTTTAAGAGCCATTTCGGCGATATAAGATAAGCTTAATTGAGTTGAGTACTGACAGAAGAAGCTTGCCATATTATGAAATTTGGACAACTGGAATGATTTTCTGTGCAGTTTAATTTTTGTTCACTAATTTTTCTGATTAATTAAATCCGCATCATTCGGAAATTCTAGTCAATCAATCTTTGGAAACGAATCGTTATTTAAAAAATACATAATAACTACGACTTTGATTAACATTTTGAAATATGTCAAACTTCAATCACCAACCGACTGAATATTGTAAATGTGAATAGAGTATACAGAATATTTTCAGTTCAAAATTTCTAAACGAAGGGACTACTTTAAGAGGTCCAAATATTGATGATAATTCTTCAATTAAACATTTTGTGTTTCTACGAAATATCTCAATTTTTTCACAACATAAAGCACACTCCAGTTATCCTTGTAGCCTCATCAAATTTTATCTGTAATTGAAGATTTTTGTGTCAGAAAATTCCTTGTGGCGAGTGTGGGAAGTAGAACAGTAATTTTATGTGAACAATAGCTATTATATTTTTCTAATAAGTTCATCGGTGAAAAATGAATGATTATGAATATGTTTTTTGTCAGGAGAAATTACCTCATTCAGTGATCTTTCGAATGACATATAAACTTTTCTGTACTAGCTGATTGTTTTCTGTCCCAATATCATGGCTAACATGATAACAACGAAAACTAGGAATTTATTCAATGCTGTTATACTTTTTTTACTATCACAAGAACTGTTAAGTTATCTGTCGAGTCAAAGCCATGATCTAATTTTATTAATACGTATTGAAAGAAAGAATTTAAGAGAGGGACAAAAACTGAAATTACTCGCTATAAAAAATTGAACAAATAATGTTCAAAATGTCTACCACCTTGCTCAGTACATTTAACACATAGTTTCTTTGTTGAATCTACAACCTTGTGTAGTTCAGAATGTTTCTGACCCATTTCTGCTCAACAAAATTTGAATTATCAAATCATCTCGAGTTTGAACGCGTGTTTGATAAACTTCTCCTATCAATTTGTTTCAGACATGATCACAATCTTTTATTCTCCATCGATAAGCATAATTGGAAAAATATGAATGATATGGTTCACCTATGTTAATCTGCTTACCACATCAGCAGGAATTTTTCGACAAGAAAAATTCTTATGTATTAGCCAATTTCATGCTCTTTGGAGATATGTTATCATATATGATGAGGCTACAAGGATTAGAAGAGTGTGATTGATTTCATGAAAACATTTTGAGAAAAGCCCCGAGCAGGTGTTTCGAGCGGTCTTTCATTGGTGCAATAATGCTTTCACCTCAGAATTTTGTATAGGTCTTGAGATTCATGCTAAGTATAAGAGAGCAAAATCTCAGCACGATCAGAATTATATTCTGGAAATTATTCAAAAAATTAAATAGGTACTAAACTAATCAATAATTTAAAAATATGAATACTATGGTTCAGATATCGCGATCTTCTTGAAATTTAGCATGAACATACAGTATATCAATTTACATTCACAAAATACATTTTACTCGAGCGTTTATCTTGTTATGGAAAAAAAAGATTCTTCTTTTCAATATTCCAATTGAATTTTCTATGGTTCTTTTAACAATCAGGTGGGTAATGAGCATCTTGCATGTGGTCGCAAAATTTGATCTCGATTGGTTTCGTTTTTTCGGACATATTGAATAACAAAAATTTTGAATTTCCATATTTTATGGAACACCCTGTACGAATTGGCTGGTTAACGAACTCAACCGCGGCATTTGGAAACCGAACTCGTCCTGAAAATCTCAAGTCTCTGGGACAATCCCTTCGAAAGTTATCGTGCTTACGGCCAGGTGGCTCCACGGACAGGAGTAAATTTGACCACAGATTCTTTTAAGGGATATGGTTTGCGACCATTTTCGGTTCAAAATTCGGAAATTACAGACACCAAAAATGTAAATAATCGTCACAATATTTTGACCATGTGACATTTTTTGTTAGAAATCACATGTATCTCGCATTGAAGTATTTTAACAGTTTATAGTGGACATCCTGTAAATTGGTTCACATTTCCAAAAAATAAGAATTAATCGCTTTGATATGGACAAATTTATTTGGTCATTTTTCCTGAAATATTTTCAACATGCATAGTCGTGAATACGTTCCCATGTGTTCAAGTTCTGCAATTAATCAACGATGAAATCGTATCGTATTCACATCTGAAATTTTGCTTACGTTCCCATATCAAATTTTTTCCATCGTTTTGCTTTCATCGCTTCTTCATCCCTAATCTTCTCAATATCTCGCGTTACTTCGTTTCCTGTTGAAACAGCACTGAGTAAATAATACATTGAATGAATGTTGTTATTCAAACCACAATGTTTATTTGAATTCGAGACCTCATATTAAACAACTTGGCTAGCTTTTGCATATCTTTATTCTAGGATTCGTGCAAAAGAATCGTGATGAATATATTGTTCACCTGGTGTCATAACATAAACTTGATTGAAATAAACAAGGGGAAATGATGTTTAACTTGCGTTCATGTTTGAAACTTAACGCTTTCTTGATTTGGAAAAACACTGATATTATTTCCAGCTTGTATCTATGAAATATGAGATATAGTACAGAATCATCGCAGAAGTGCTTCATTGTTGTCAAAGTACAGAAATGATCTCCATTCTGAGGAAAAGGGAAATGAAGTTTTGACGACGTATATTACAAAATCAAAAGCACTTACAGATTTCTGTTTGATGAACTATTAACATTGTATATACAGTAAAATCTCCCATCTCCCATCACTTTTGTCCGGACGTGGGAGGTGTACGCTCGTGGGAAGATGCAAACTAAATACAAAGATAAATGAAAAAAAAACGAATTATTTATTGGAATATATTTATAAACTTATTGGAGAAAAACGAATTCGAAAATATTGATCTATCACAGAAAACGAAATTATTCACATTTGGAAATGCACAACTTAGAAAAAGTCGCTTATTTTTGATTGTGTCATTTTTTCTCTTTTGTTATTAGTAGGCGAGTTTGGAAGTGGATCTCAAGATTTTTGAGGTGTTGAAAGGTTACAAAATCTTCTTATTTTCAACTCTTTCATGAGATTGAGTGCTTTTTCTGACACATTTATCAGCTTCATCTTCTCTTTATTTTTTACTGCATAGCGAGAACTTCGATTATCTTGCGACGAAAAGAGGGAGATTCTGCAAAGTTCTCTTTTGCGCGGTTAAACCAATAAATAACTACGAAAATCTCCATGAACACATACGTACGTTTTCACTTTTTCCGTTCTTTCTATTCTGCGTCTGTATGTGGAAGGTTTTTCGGCTTGCTAAGAAAGTTATGGTGTCCGTGTCCATCCGACAGAGGTGTCCGCTCGTAAAATATTGTAAGAAAATTTCTCGGTTCCAGGGCAGTTGTCCGTTTTTTGGGGAGTGTCCGCTTATGAGGAGTGTCCACCAAGAAAGGTTTCACTGTATACTATTCTAGACACCCTTTTCTTTCTGAAACAGTAGATATATACTCTTTTTCTGCTTTTCCGGCAATTCACGTCAGAAAAGGTAAAACATTCGAAATACATAAATTTAGTGAAGATGAAGGTACAGAGAATTTCTGTTCAGTAATTTTTTTCACAAAAATGTATTTCATGTCTTCACAAACCGGTTGAAAGATTTGATCACTTTGGATAAATGAATATATTACTTATCTGTTGAAATACAGCCAATGATTATGCTAGACAGCAATGTTTTGTTCATTTATAAATTTGAAAATTCCGGTAGAAAAAAGCTGCAAACCATAAATGTTACCTGCAAGTACACTTAATAAAATATAATTTCGATGCGTGTGAAGTTCGAACCACGATCGATGGTCTTTCACGAAGAACGGAACGTAGATTTCATTGAAAATTTGGTCACTTGGTTAGGTATTACTGTTCTGTCAATCTAGAATAATCAATAATTTTGATATATGTAATTATTATTTTTTTTCAAAATAAAGCTTCTTTTTATCATTTTTTCGGTTCGTCGTGGCTTCTTGAATTTTTCTGTATTAACTTTCCCCTTCCTATTTCTAGCGGTTTGTGGTTAACCCTTTGACTACCATAATTACAATTTGTTGGTGAATTTTTGAAATCATCCTAATGTAAGGTTGAAATGAATCGAAAATAATAGTACATACCTATTTTTCCAAAAAAAATTATTAGTTTTTGAAAAATTTTAGTGGTTTCACAAAGTAACCACTGGGAGTTTGCGGAAAATATTTTTATTGAATTATTTGGTGTGATATTTTACAAAACAATTTTTTTCACTTCTGATTGAAGAGCAGAAGGTATTTCCTCAATCAAACCGAAAATTTCATCATCGGTCATACTCAAAAGATTATGGAATGACCAACATCTTTTGTGCCCTGGAAAAAAATATTTCCGATAAGTCCCACAGGTTTCACAGAGTAACCACAGGAAACAAGCCGCATGATTTCGAAAAATTTGATGATAAATGAAATTTTTCGAGATTATTCAATGCATATATCTCTATTCTATCGATAAAAGTACACACCATCCATTGCAAACGCGAATCACCACTTTATTTTCAAGTAAAACACCGAAAATCGTCCAAAACGACGCACGTTACTGTAAACAGTTGAAAATGTGCTGCCTGTGAAAGGATCGACAAATTTCAGGTGCTGCTTTTAATACTCATCAATAGATGGCACCACAGGCGAGCAATTCAAACAGCGGTTCCAATGATATACCACTGGTATTTGAGAAACAAATCATCGAATATGCGGTTTCACCGTGAAACCTGTGGTAGCGAAAGGGTTTTGGCTAATTCACTTCTTTCTTCGTGCGAAACAACTCTAATGATTCGGGTACTTCGAATCCTAGATCGTTGTGACCTACCACCGAAGTACGAATGTTTTGCTAGGATGCTTTGTTATTCAAATCACTCCAGTAAGAAGAAGAAAAAATTTTTCAAAAAAAAACCTATTTAAATATCTCTTGAATTTAGAGCCATACACACTCGAGGAATTATTTAATCCTCATTAATCAGTAGATGCATATGTCTTCGTTTTTTTCTGACATTGTGTCATTTCATTCCACACAACTTTGTAAAGTTTAAAGGAAATCTGAAATAAATCACTATTTTTGTTATTATTGTTATTTACTCTCAAATCGCTAGAGACAGGAATGAGGAAGTTCATATTGCTATCCCTAATCCTAATGTCAGTGGAATATCAGGAATATTCTAGAAGAAACTCAATAATTTGTAATGACACTACCTACCCACTATAATATAAACCAAATTCACAAATTAACACTTCAGGAGAAAACACAATGGAAGGTATAACAGAATAAGAATTAAGGAATTTCATCTCATCTAGATTATATTTCCCCTCCTCGATGAAGAATTTTCTCATTTTATTTCAATGACTAGAATTCCTTAAAAATTTAATAATTTCTATGCACTCTGGATTTTATATTCTCGAGTTCGACGAAAATGCTTGTTCTTAACAATTCTTTACCTTGTGAATATTTTGTGCTAATGGAATCCTTTATTGCCAGAATTCAATAATAGAACTTTAATTTAATATTTCTGTAACATATTCATATTTTCTGAGAGCTTCAGAAATTTGAGTAAAAATGCAAAAAAGAATAATTATTTGTATGAATTTCTTACCCTTTATCTTTCATTGAAGTATTTTCATACGAAACATTTAAAAAAAATGTCAATGTCACAAGTGAGCAGGTATTTCGGGATTGACGCTTAACAACGTTAGTGAAAACAAACAGGTGGCGGTCTGTCTTAGTTTAGAAATCATGGGCCCCCAAAGTTCCAAAAATGTTTCATCTTCACGTCACATTTTTCACTCTAAAAACACAGAATTACTGCCTCATTGTACTTTCACATAACGATTCAATTAATTTTAGTTAAGGTATATTTAATACTTACTTATACTGCAAAAACATCGAAATTCTAAGAAAGACGGGGCACTATTGCCAAACTTACCATGAAGAAGCAGGCTTTTCTTCGAATTTGTGGATATGTGGTTTTTGTATTAGTAATTGAATGTACCTGAAATGGAACTAATCGAATCGTTATATTAGGAATGTGCAAGAGTGACTTATCGACTAAATTGTAGCAGTTATTCTGTTTTTATAGAGGAAAAAGGGACTTGAAGATGGAACACTTTTGAAACTTTGGGGATCCATATTTTCTAAACTAAGACAAACCGCCAACTTTTGGTTTCACTAATCTTGTTCAGGAAGCCTAAATGAATACAATGACACTAAAATCTGTTAATATGTGCTGGATTGCTGAATTGAAATATTTACCAAACATTCAATACGGGCTAACTCAGATAAATCACTGTGAAGACGTCGCCCACCAATAATCCCAATTCCGAAGGACGTCCACCTTCAGCCAAAACAACTATTCAGTACGGTACTCATTCTCATTAGTCGTTCGGACGTTGTATCCGTCGTCTCACCTCGCGATCAAACCCCAACAAGTAGTTGAGTAATGGCTCTTTTGAAGCTTTGTTCTGATGTTAAACGGTTTATTATAAATTGCCAAACCTTAGTGTCCAGAAATGGTTACACAATTGAATATTGATAGCTGCCAAAGCATAGACGGCAACTGTCTAAAATTCTCAAGTAGCCAAAAAACATCTGGTATAACAAATACAGTGGAACTTCCCTAACTCGAATCGCCAAGGGCCAGTACTTTCACTTCGAGTTACGGAAAATTCGAAATACGGAAAAACCTTTCAAAATTTCACAATATTTTATAGAACGCGTGTGCAATGTGACCACAAAGAAAAATCTGAAAACAAACAAGTTTGGACATATCGGAGGCTCTCCGCTAGGTAATTCCCCGAAGTTGCAGTGTGTGTGGCCCAAAAAATTCGAGTTATGCTTGGTTGCCGCCTCGGTTACTGCTGATTTCAGTTCGAGTTTTAGAAATATTCGAGTTATGGAGTTTTGAAATTCGAGTTATACAGAAAAAAATACATAGTTGATATTGTATAATCGTTTTTGTTTCTTAAGAAAATTCGACTTGGGGAATTTTTCGAGATAGGGAAGTTCGAGTTAGGGAAGTTCCACTTTAATTATCATTTCCTCTTCCTCAATAAAAACAAGACTCGTAGGCGAACCAAATTTCGAGAAATAGATCTCAGCAAGGAGAAAGTCTTGTTTTTTAGTTCTATCTTTAATCGAACTGTTTTCATACAAAACATTTCGGAAAAAGAATGCCAATCTCATAAATGATAAGAATAATATCGTGCGTTCAAAAAAATTCATGGTCAATAAGCTGTGGATTCTATTTTTCCTAAGAGTCTATGAGGGGAAAAATAGAATCCACAACTTACTTGACCACGAATTTTTTTGAACGCACGTTACATAAGTTCTCAAGATGGATAAGCCTTTTCCCCATACAAAAATAAAACAATGTTTCAATATCACGTAAGTTCAATAGTCACCAGTACATCGAACAATTTTTTTTCGATATATTTATAATGTTATGTTGTTGAAACAAAACCTTTCTTACATATTTATATGTGAAACTTTGCGAGTGCCTTTTTTGCGACGAATTCGACAAGTCACAACTGCTCCCTGTAAATACAAGTTTGATTTTTAGATATTTCTTTAGTTTGATTATTTAAAAAATTGTGGTCAACTTGTCCGACAAAAATCATGCAGCGTATGAAGTATCCACCACCACGAAAATCTCGAATTTTTGAATTAATGTTACTTAGCAAATTCCAAAAAAACCAAACACATGGTCACATTGTCGTTGAGTGTTTTGAAATTGATTTCCCAAAAAAAATCAAACAATAAAATTTGTATATACGGAGAGTTATAGTAACGCTACTTTCACCATTTTGTCGAATTTTTTGCAGAAAAGGCATTCGTGAAGTTTTGCACTTGTATATGTCAAAAAAATGCCAATAGCATAAATGAGCAGGATAATGTTTCATTTTCAAGATGAAATAAGACCCAATACAAAGTGAAACACATAAGAGTTTTCGATATCACGTTAGTTGGTAAATATTTGAATTTCGGAGTCCAGTAGACATCGACCAGACTTTGGTATCATTGTATTCATTGAGGCTTCCTGAATAACATTAGTGAAACCAAACAGGTGGCGGCTTGTCTTAGTATACAATAAGTTCCAAAAATGTTCCGTCTTCACGTCACTTTTTTCATCCTGAAAACACAGAATAACTACTTCATTTTAGTTTATAAATTACCTTCGTACATTCACATAACGATTCAATCAGTTTTATTTCAGGTATATCCAATAATTAATGCAAAAACATCGAAATTCTCGAGATACCACATATCCACAAATTCGAAGGAAAGTCCGCCGTTTTCAATGGTATGTTTGGTACTGCCTCAGATTCTTTCGCGCGAATATAATACGATGCCTTTTCGTAATTTCCGCCATCATATTATTATATGTCATTCGCCGAAGGATGGGGCAGTAGTACCAAATTTACAATGAAGAACGCCGGCTTTCCTTCGAATTTGAGGATATGTGGCACCTGTAGAATTTCGATGTTTTTGCATTGATTATTGAATATACCTGAAATAAAACTAATTGAATTGTTAGGTGGATGTTCAAAGGTGATTTATCAACTAAATAAGAGCAGTAATTCTGTGTTTTTATAGGGAAGAAAGTGACGTGACGATGGAACACTTTTGGAACATAGGGGGTTCATATTTTCTAAACTAAGACAGGCCAAGTGTTGGTTTCACTGCTGTTGTTCAGGAAGCCTAATTAAATACATTGGGTCGTATTCATAGAAAAAAGTTAAGCTTATACTTGCAGAAAATGGAGGAAATCCTTCAGCTCGCATTCATAATATTCTGAGTAAAACCTTATACTTATAGAGTAGGAGCATATCCTTCACGAAAAAGTATCTGCTTATTCATAAACGTATCCTTTTACTCTGAATGAAAAGGATATGCTTAAATAAGTTTGAGTGTGATCATTAGCAGACTCATTCGTGCAGTGATCGGTGGTAGCGATGGTAGATGTTGTGGAATTGAGAGAAATCAAACGCTATAAGCGGCGTTCATCCTCTCCTATTCGAGATTTCAAAGATTTATACAGGTTTGAAGAATAAAATGTGCATTGGCTTGCCAACCAGATTTTGGGTATGAATTTCGGGAAGGTGCGTTATCATCCCTCCTTAAAATGAAGATATGTTTACGCTATCTGAGTGACCCTGGGTATCAGAAAGGCATTGGTCAAGAACTGGGTGTGAGTCAAGCAACGGTATCTCGTACAGTGACTGCCGTAATTGATAGTATAGTTGTCTGCGATTTTTCCAATTGTAGTATAACTGACACCCTCCATAGCCTTCATCAACTTTTTCTCCCATTCCAACAGTTTTATTGTTTTATTTTCAGTTTTTTTCAAATCAGTTTTTTCTTCAACCTGCTTTTCATATTGTTGATTTTTTTTAAAATCCTTTGTTATCCAGTGCTTTGCTAAATGTCACATTGTACTTTCTGATAACATTTTCAATGGCCTCATCATTTCTCGCTTTAATTTTTGATATTTGGGATTTTTACAAATGTACTGGCAACTCCATCTGCAGTTCAGTCGTAGTAATATCTTTTCCTGCACTTTCACTATCGCTGCTCGATGAATACCTTTTCTCTGATCGATATAATACATATGCTCAAATAATACAAATAACAACGAAATATGTATTATGAATAAATAAATCAACAAGCCAACATCCCTTTAGTTATTCTAGGAGGATATCACTGCAAGTATAAGGTAATCATTATGAATCCGTGAAGGAAGAAATGCTTATACTCCTACCTTTTTCTTCAACTTAAAACCTTATACTTCTACCTTATAGTTAGAAGGACATCCTTCTGTTTTATGAATACGGCTCAATGACACCAAAATCTGGTTGATATATCTGCTGGACCCTGTAATTCGAATATTTACCAAACATTCAACACGGGCTAAATAAGATAAATCACTGTGAAGACGTCGCCCACCGATAATCCTCCCAATTCCGAAGGACGTCCACCTTCTCGCCAAAACCTCATACTCTTGGACCTGCACGGTACTCATTAGTCGATCGGACGTCGTATCCGTCGTCTCACCTCGCGATAAAACCCCAGCAATGTGCAAGTAGTTGAGTAATGACCTTCAGTGGGTCAGTGTCGGATATAGCACCACGTTTCGTTCTTCCGGAGACCGCCTCCGGAGCACGCGGCACCCACCATAACACCTCTGGCCACGCTTCGCGACACACCATGTGCTCATATGTGTCTCTCTGTTGCAGCCCTCAAAGTGAAGCTTATGCTTCGACGCCCTTTGGATCAGCTGGTGGACCAGGGAATCATGCCTCGTAAGTATTCTATTCCTTTTATTATGTAATAACATGGGACACTCTTTATATAGGGAGTTAGTGGATAAGTGCGACAAACTTCAGGATGTTTTAGCTCGTCCTGAAACATAAACAGAAGATTCTATTAACTTACCCTCTAAAATGCACCGTTATGCTGAAATTGAAATAATATCTTTTTTTTGGGCAACCGACCGGAAAGTACCCACTTCCCTAATTATTTTTCTCTGAGAAAGTAGCAGTTCTCGGACTAGGTCGGGAAGTAAATAGGATTTTTCCGTCTCAAAATCTCAAATATAAAAGGTGATTTTAATGTGTACGAAATTGATCCATTTTAATGATCAATTTTTGCTATTTCAATGTGCAATCCTCATGGCTACCGTTCACAAAGTATTCAGAAGCACTACTAGAAATGCCAAAACTCTACTGGAACATAGATACATATAGTCCGTTCACGAAAGTTTGAGCGCATAGTAGGCATTTGTTTATTTATCTGAAGTTGGTAGTATTTGCTGTCATAACGAAAAAGAAAGTCAAAGCTGTCGAATGTACCCGGCCTCGTCCGACGAGCTTGCGAGTTATCAGAGAACTCTATGCAATATTGACAACATTGCGTATTAATCTGACACGAAAATTAACAGTAACATAACCTAAAATTTTAATATACACAGTGGAATATGCCAAATTGTCATGGCCAGTCGACGGCTCAAACTTTCGTGAACGACTATAGAAATTGTATTATGTCAAATGTAAGTCTTGTGCAAAATGAGAATGTATTTCAATCAAGAATTCATACACAATTCATATACATTTAAATCGTCGGAAAAATCTTGTAATCAACTCGATTATTAATCGATCGACTAATGGTCAATAATGGTCTTTAATAACCTAGTTGATTAATGAATGCAGTCACGCTAGCAACGAAATAACGGCTAGCAGTTCATATAATGATAGTTGTCAAAAGTAAGTATGTTTTGTATCGCAATTCACAATTCATCAATTTTATGATCCTTCTTCAGGCTTGCCGAAAATATAGTGTACGCAACACGTTCGAAAATTGTTCTTCTGGATTCACAAACTTAGAGTAACATTTTGTCTACTCGTCCAAAAAAACCCTACTTATCGGACTTGTTATGCAAATTAATTTTCTAATATTTCTGGAGCCTTTTATCGCACAGAAAACACATTTTTTGGTGATCTTTTTCCTTAGAAAATGACTGACAATAATTGAATAGGTATACGTAATTTCCAAGAAACTAATCAGGAATTTGTTACATTAAGAATCCCCCCCTGTCGACGCAATAAGAAATAAACTATTTTTTCGTGATTTTATAACCTATGTACTTTTTCACATCAGCGGAATTCCAGATACTAATTAAGTACCTAAGCGTTCAATATTATATCTAATTTAAAAAATGTATTATACACTTCAAGCTCCTACTTTTGATCTCTGTATATGTATAGTCCGTTCACGAGACTTTGAGTTTATTTTCTTGTGAGATTGATACGCAATGTTGACAATATTGGATAGAATTTCTTGATAACTCGGAAGCTCGTCGGAAGAGGCCAGGAACAACCGGCAACGTTGATTTTATTCGTCGTTATGACAGCAAATACTGCCAATCTCAGATAAATAAACAAACACCTACTTTGCGCTCATTAATAAATGAACGGAGTATATGTATATCTACAAACAATCAATAAAAATCATCACAAACTTTTGAATCATAAAGCCTTCATTCAGAACATTAATTTATAGAAAAAATGTTCGTACAATAGTACAGTGATTAGGCACTCCGTCATCTACCACAAAAAAAAAAGTTCTACATACAACCTCCACCAGCATCTCCATTACCCCGATACTAAAGAAACAAAATACGAAAAAAAAAGAAAACATAAACTCAAGTTGCCTACTATCCACTACTACTCCATTGTGGAGGGTGAATTGCTGGCTGTAAAGCGAAGAGCGATAAAGAATAATATTTTAATTAGCGGATTGAGTGTGAGTGATTCTGAATTGATACATTCTACCCTTTCCCAGCTAAACTCCCTTCTTTCTATCAATCTGGATGTGAAGGACATAAATAACATATACAAGTTGGGAGAGAGTAAAAAATTAATAAAAATTGAGTTTGTGTCCTACTTAACCAAAAATCTGGTAATTGGAAGCAGAACCAAATTGAAGGGCACTAACATCTTCATAAACGAAGATCTTTGTGAAGAAGACCGTAAAGACTTCAAGCTCCTCAGACATTGCCTGAATATAGCAAGAGAAAAAGATCATAAGGCATATATCAGATCAAAGTGCTTATTTACTAACGGTAAAAAATACTCCATTGATCAGCTCAGAAAAAAATCTGAGGAAAATTCCAAATACACTCACATCAAGAATAAAAACGAAGAGTCTAGCTCAAAATCTGGTAAATTGCCTGATTCGATAGCCGGTGCAACACATGGTCCTGTCCCTGTAGTCCGATATAGTCAAATGCTGGTTGAGAACGAACATCTGAAAACCGATGAGGAATTGAAATTGATTAAGGAGACCTCTGCCACAAACCAAGTGCTGAACATAGCCAAAGACTGGGAGGAATTGGGTAGGACGAGGTCACAGTCACAATCTTCAGGAAGCAACCGGAAAGAGCAGAAATCGGCCACAACGGTAGCAAAGAGTAAAAAGGGAGGCTGAGTCGGTTGGCTGAGATCTTCTACCTTCTGTTTTTGTACGTAAGTCCAAATTGTTCTATAATTGTATAAGTTAGCATAACTTTATATTTGTATTTCATTTTTTTCTGTGATAAATTGTGTTTATTAAAATGGATCAGTTTTTGAGGGATTTTGATGTTGTGTTACATAAGTCTGAGTATATTGATAAGATGAATGATTTGAATGATTATAATATGGAATCTAGGTTCAAGGTGGTTCATAATAACATCAGAAGCATAGAAAAAAATTTTGATGAATTCAGGTTACTATTAAAAACGTATTCTGAAGAGTTTCACATTATAGTGTTGACTGAAACTTTCACTGTCTTGGATGTGGATCTTTATGGTTTAGAGGGTTACAGATGTTTCTATAGTGGTGGAACATATAACAGAAATGATGGCGTTATTGTTTATGTTCGGGATGATATGCAGTGCACTCATAAGATAATTAATATAGGAGATGTAAAAGCATTGGAACTAGATGTGAAAATAATGGGCATGACTGTTAAAGTTACGGGGATTTATCGCTCTCCTCAAGGTTGTCAGAGAGAATTTAATAAAAATTTATATGAATATATCGAGAAGACAAAATTATGGGATTACCACGTTATAGTTGGGGACATAAATATGAACTTATTATCAACTAGTGAAAATATCGATGAATACAAAAACTTGTTTAGCGTTTTTGGATATAGCTCATACATAAATGATGTAACCAGGCCTGCTAGTAATAGCTGTTTGGATCATTTTTTTCTAGGATGTCGTCGGCCTGTTCGGGAACAAAACAAAGCTTTTATTGTTCGTACTGACGTGACAGATCATTATACAATTGTATTATGTCTTGATTTTGAGAACCCATCTAGGCGAAAAGATATGAGGTATAAAAATTTTGTGGATTATTCTAACCTGAAAAATGATTTGAGAAAAATAAACTGGGGTGATTTAATTGGGGAATGGATGTAAATGCTTTCACAGAATGCTTCATTAAAATACTGGCTCATTGTACACAGAATAACACAACCAGAATGAAACAATCATATAGAAACTCAGGAAGAAAAGACTGGATTACTCCTGGCCTCCTTAAGTCCATAAATTATAAAAACAAACTATACAAAGCAATGTTGAAAGATCCTCTTAACATAGCACTAAAAAATGATTATGTCAAATATCGAAACATATTGAACGGACTGATTAAAAATGCAAAAAGAACATATCAATAACTTCATAAAAAATAATTACTCAAAAACAAAGTCGCTCTGGTCCTGCGTTGACAACATATGCGGAAAACACAGGCCAGAAACGGATATCGAAATGATAAAAAATTCAAACGGACGGGAACTAAAACTGAAGGAGCAGATGGTGGAAGAGCTAAATAACTATTTCAATAACATAGGAGAACAACTTGCGAATAATATAGATGAGGTCCCGGACAGTGAAAGAGGTGAAAGATCAACTGATAAAAACACTCTTTATGTTTCCTACTGATGAATTGAAGTAAAAAAAATTATCTCCGAATTGAAAAGTAAGGGAGCGCCCGGATATGATGGTTTCAGTGCAGAACTAATAAAAAATGTCAGTGAAGAAATTGCAAGACCGCTTACCCTGCTTGTGAATCTATGTTTTGAAACAGGCGAATTCCCGGATAAACTTAAAACAGCTGTTATTAAACCAATATTTAAATCAGGGGAAAAACCGATGTATCAAACTACCGACCAATTTGTTTAATGTCACACATTGCTAAAATAATAGAAAAATTAATTAAGGTCCGTATTGTTAACTTTTTGGAAAAATACAAAATTCTATCTGAAAACCAATTTGGATTTAGGTCAGGAAAATCCACTGAGGACGCTATAAGAACACTAATAGAAAGAATATATAGTTGCTTGGACGGAAACAGAGTTGGTATGTGCGTTTTTGTAGATCTCACCAAGGCCTTTGACACTGTGTCACATGAAAGGTTGCTCCGAAAACTATACTCAAACGGATTCAGGGGAAAATCATATAAATTAATGAAAAGTTATTTGTCAAACAGGGTACAACAAGTGGAAATAGCAGGCACAAGAAGTTCACCAAAAACAGTAAAATATGGAATACCACAAGGATCAGTGTTGGGACCTATATTGTTTATTATATATGTAAACAGTTTCCTGCTCATGAAAAAAAAGGGAGAAGCCATCAGTTTCGCGGACGACACCGTTATCGTGTACGAGGGTAACACCTGGGAAGAGCTGAAAAAAGAAACTGAAGAAGATCTGATAGATGTGAGTATGTGGTTCAAAGAGAATAAGCTCACAATGAATCCCAATAAAACTAAATACCTCACTTTTGCCCCTTATAAATCAGGACAGCCACACATGGGAAATCTGGTGATCGAAGATTCTATAGAGATAGCAGAAACTGATCAAGTGAAATATCTGGGAATAATAATTGACAATAATTTGAAATGGGACAAACATATAGATTACCTATTGGTGAAACTTAGATGTTTACTCTCTAAGTTCAGGTTTCTAAAAAGTACCTTGAAGTCCCTCAGTTGAAAACAGTATACAATGCTCTCTGTCGCTCTCAAATATCATACGGCATTATAGGATGGGGTGGAGCATATAAGTCTCATATGAAAAGAGTGGAAGTTATACAAAAGTGGCTGCTCCGCGTGATCTATAATAAATCCCTTTTGTTTCCGTCTGATGAATTGTATGCTTTATCTGAGGTTATGAATCCTTCTCAAATGTTTGTTCTACAGATATTGTATAGTATAGGCACTGGAAGAATAAAACTGAGACCTTCTGAATGTAAATATGACACAAGAGGAATAGAAAATAAATCATTCAAACCAAGAGCTGAAAAACGAATAGGTCAGAGAAGTTTCAGCTACTTGGCTCCTCGTATATATGACCTGGTTCCCATGAACATAAAGAACATCAAGAATCCTATGGCCCAAAGAAATAAAATTAAGAATTGGGTAATGGAAAAAAGGAAGAAATTACTTCGATACTTTAATAAATCCACCATGAAATAAAAAAAAAAACCTATCATTGAAAAATTGTAATAACTGTATCCAATCGTTCTTTGATATATGCTCAGATTGTGTATTATGTCAAATGGACAACTGTTATTAGATAGTTTCAGAAGATTTTGTTATTTACTTTTTTGCTGATTACTGTTTAATTTATTTGCTAAAGATGGCTACTGTAAAATTTCAGGAGTAATGCAAAAAATCATGTACAGGCACACGCCTCCGTGAAAATGTTTATACCTGTAGCTTGCACAGAAATAAACTTTATTATTATTATTATATTATATTATTATTATTATCCAATCACCCTCATAACAGTTCTCACCTGTTCAGCCATAATTTTACTGTATAACAGCTCTCTAAGTCGACCAATGCTAGTAACACTCCTGATGTCTAGTGGCAAGTCATGTATGCACAATGCTTTCGGATCTGATGTACTTCATGTTATTTTATTATTTCGGATACTCTACGATTTCAATATGCGGAAAATTCAGGCCTTCAAATCACGACGCGAAGTTCAGTTTTAGGTATCTAATGGTAATTTTGTTTGACCAGGATCACATATAATAATTTCTTGCTCGAAAAAACAAAAAAAATCAATACCTTCACTTATCACATATCATTTTCCCAGTAGCTCAATTCATAAAAGGTTGAATACTCCAACTATTTCAGCGATTTCTTTTCTATCGGATAATAATTGTGTATGAGTAGAGGAAAATGGGAACGTAATATCATAAATTTCTACGTATAATACTAGAGCCCATAGATAAAAACTTCAACAAAAAATCCTTGTAGTTATTGGGGCTCATTTTTAATTGAAACAAATTCTCCTTTTTTTGGTCTGGTCGGAATGAATGTTTCGAAATTGTTTCTGACGAACTGAAGAAAAACGAAAAAACAAGGAAAATCAATTTGTAATATGAATGTTTCCTTCACAATATGACCACAGTCAAATTTGTTGGTTCTTCAAGCAAGCAACTCTACAGACACATTATACTGGGTAGTCATCGCCCATATTTTTCACCAATGTCATTTTAACGAAAAATCGAAATTAAATAGTAAATGTATAAAACACTTTGATAACTTATGTAGAAGAATGATATGGTATTCTTCAAATACAATTTTGTTGAATTGGAAATGTCGAAAAACTATTATTTGAACTAAAAGTACATATAAATCTCCGGTAGAATAGTGTTAGCGTTCATTCTTTCCGCTAACTACTCAAATTCAACTTATTTCATTTCGTGAATTATCCAGAATAAATATTATTTCAATATTTTAGTATTATAATTATTATTTTTCATTCTATAAAAAATCACTTCATTAAAATCAAACTTTTGTTTTATCAATCTCAATTTGGCACAACTGTCTTATGTCATAAAGAATTATATATGATATTTTGGTCGTGATATTTTTTCATTCCACTAGTATCTCAGTAATTGGTAATAATCAGTGAATTCCAATTGATTAATTTCGAACCGCTGATTCGCATAGTTGCAAATTTTGCAAAACCAATTTTTTTCTCATTTCTGATCTTGAAATTCAACTCAGAGGTACTCGACTGAATAAAATATATGGAGAATTCTTGCCTCCAAGTCTGATTTGAATATTCGTTTCCAAAATGTACTACTCATGATTAAATTATTTCTCAGACTAGAGCCATCGTGGTATATCGTTAGCGATCCAATAATTGTTACATATTGTGTTATAAATTATCATTGAAATTCACTTATTGATATCACACAATCAGGTAACGCAGTTCAAGAAAAGTATCATTTCAGACTATAAAAAGCCGCATTCAGTGTAAAGAATTGCAATGGAGCCTAATTTAAAAACTACTGAACTTTTCAAATAATCAGCTAACGAGAGAGCTGTTTGAAATTCTCTGTTCTTTGAACCAGAAGTAATCATCAATTAATTCATTTCTAACAATGTTCGAGAAACAGTTTTCAACAGTTGGGGAATTAATTAAACAGATTCGAATCGAGACTGGTGAATCTTGAAGCGAATAATTTTTTTTTTGACGGGAGCATTTCAGGACTGCTAATAATTAATACTTGTCATTTTATTCTAAAATTTTGTTTTTGAAATTCATAAGAAATCAGAAGCGCACTAGAAAATTTATAATTAGTTGGGCAATTAGCCGACTAAATTTTGAGTAATACGCCATACTTGTTGGTTCAGTCTACAGTAACAGCAACTTTACTTACACTTATATAGTTGGCAAAACTAGTACAATTGAGAATGAATTCAGCTTGTCTTATGAGAAACAGTGATGACTAACTCAATATGAGGAATGGTCAATGGGCCCAATCAACTCAATTTGTTCAGAAGAATGTTTTTTTATATCTCGATAGGGAGTTTCTAACTATTCTTAGTTTTAGAGTGTGGTTTTGCCACCTTACCTTTTTCTTTGTCTAATGTGGGTCCAATACGCCGCTGCCTCATTAACCATCGCAATGAAAAATTGAATAGACATGATAAGTAAACAGGAAGGATATGTCAAAAGTGTAGGGTCTTCAGAATCAAATATTCAATCAACAATGTCATAGAAATTCAGAATGTATTCAAATCAATGATAATCGTTGTGATATTAATATATAGTTTGATAGTTTACAGAGGGGTTACAGTCCACTGCGACTTAAGGTCTATTGTGCCCCCTTACAGAGCTGTTCTGGCCAAAAAAAAAACCTTCACAGCTCGCCTTCCAGTTCCAGAGATCTAATGAAATCTAGTAACTGTGAAGACTTCAACGAGGCTATTCCTCACTCTTACAAGTTTCTTGTCCAAGGCATTTCCTCCTCAGGCTCGTAATGCCAAGGCATTCCGGGATAGGTGAATGGGCGTTTCTTCTCCTCCCCACAGAACCTACACTCGTCAGTGTCCGACAATCCCATCCTCAACAGGTGCTTCCTAAGGCGACAATGTCCTGTAAGAAAGCCAGTGAGGAGGTGCAATTGCTTCTTACAAGATCCAGATATCTTTTGGATCCCGCTGTCTGGAAGTTCCGAGGAACTCAGTGGAATGATCCATCCCTGGGAGATTCGCCAGAGCTTTTCCCTCTCGGCTTTCTCCTTCTCCAGAAACTCCTTCTTATAGGTACATTTAGATATACCACAGAAGGGTTCTGGGCCAAAGAGTGACATTTGTGCGCCCTCTTTGGCGAGTGTATTGGCCTCTTCGTTTCCTTCGATTCCCGAGTGGCCGGGAACCCAGATTAAAAAAGACCTTATTTTTCTTGCCTACCTCGTTGAGTTTGTCCGCACTCCCAGATCATCTTAGAATCGATGACGTAGGAGCTCAGTGCTTTAATAGCAGCTTGACTATCTGAGTGTATGGCTATATCACACTTCTGATAGTTTCTTTCTAGATTTATATTAGACATCTTTCAATAGCTAAGATTTCCGCTTGAAAGACGCTCATATAGGAGCCCAGCGACAGTGCACACTTGGTGCTTGGCCCGTATATCCCAGCGCCTGCTCCTGTAGAGGTTTTGGAACCATCTGTATACCATTTTACGGTATTTTCTTTGAGATTATAGTCGGTGTATTCCCGTTTCCAATCATTTCTTTACTTAGCAATGTCATGAAGTTTTTCTCAGTGATTACTTTCTTAATCATTGCATCACTAGGGAGATTCGCAGATGAGATGTAGTTATTCAGAGAGAACCAGACTCTTTGATTCTTTATTCTCTCATTACCTGCACCTTCCTTAGATATTCTGAGAATAGCCTCATGGGTACCCTATCAACCACTAGATGTAGAGGTTGTTGTGAGGTCGTAATGACTCTAGTGCCCTAGTGGGACACGTTCTCATAGCTCAAGTGATGCACACACAGGCAAGCCTCTGTACTTTATCGAGCCTTTTCCTCGTACTCACCTGACTGACTGATATTAATAATAATTATATTGTTTATTTATGAGATCGTGGCTTGTGCGAGTTCGAAAAATCATTGTTTCAGGCTATAACCGTGTTCTCAGACCACATTCATATTTTCTTTTTTTTTCAATGGTACGATTTACTTTCCTGAAATCATCCCGAAAACTGTATTTTCTCAGAAAAAAGGACTTCAGTTATTAATTTCAGAATCTAAATTAAATGACTAATGCATTTACATAGCTGTAGTTTAGCTTCGATACAAATTATTGTCCAAAAATATAATTATACGATTTATTCAGTTACTCTTTTATTATGGGCGCCATTCATCAGAAAGTAGTAATTTAGAATTGAGTCAGATGGTGTTCATTTATATCTTCGAATCTTACGAAATGATTTCGTATTGTTATGAATACCTTATTATTAGGATCAGAATTAACCAAATTAGACTAGTTTCACGTGTTTTCATTTTACAAAGTAAAACGTTTGAACCCTAAAGAATCGAGGTTACTATATTTCAATCGATAAAAGGTTGAATCCATGGGGTAGATTTAACTCCGTCATGTATTTTAAATTATGGTACTTAAAGTGAACGTGACTATGAAGTCCTTATTAAATGTGAGTCCATTCGTGAATGAATATATATGAAAAACCAAGTGTTTTCAACAAATGAGATACTGGCCGTCGTTTAAAAACAGAATAGATATATTTTCGTAAACAGATTTTGATATAATAGCCAAATTTATTTAATGGCTTAATTTTGGTTGGGATGATAACGGTTACAAAATAACGAGACGTGCAAAAACGAAAATAGGCATTAAGCCAATATATTCATGTTTTCATAATAGTGAAAAAGTACTCTAATAGTCAATTCTTTTCACAAATATCACTCTCAATTGAATATAGTACTACATAAGGAATGATTCGTACAATTAATAAAATAGGTATTGCTTTTTAGAAATGGTTAATTGATTTTCAGTAATATCAATTGGAAATCAATTTTATGTGAAATATTCACATCAAAGCACAGCTTCTTCATTGAAATGTAGTGTTATAATGTAGTATTGTAGTTTCTCTATTCATAATTATGATAAACCTTCGAAGGGTTATTTTCGTTAATTGTCAATGCTAATA